>JALLPA010001102.1:0-11878 GCA_036939895.1 Thalassiosira exigua
ATAGCATGAGACTTTGAAAGATTTCGATGCAAACCCCAGTCTGATCGTGCTCACAGTGTCATTGTGCAGGGTTGTCACAAATGATTCCACTTGCTGGTGACAAGGTAATAAATTAAAGATCAGTGAATTTTGCGAGATGCTGACATAACCATATCTGGATACGTCCAGGGGTCCGACATGGCCAGTCACATCACGAGCGTAAATCACGCGGGGTGGAGCACATGCCATGCTGGGCCGGATCAAGTGTGACAAAATGGTCACTGTCCAAACTGTAAAGCATGCAACTGCAGCAGAAATCTGCCACCGACATAACTCGCCTCAATGAATTAAATAAACTGGCCAATGACATAGACATATAATAGTAGCATTGTCATGTCTAGCACAAGAAGAAAAATGGCATAGCAAGTACAAAACAACCCCATTTTCCAATTGCCAAGTCAAAGTGTCCTCAGATGCTTCAGTTTTCTACAAAATATTGCAATTGGCGCCAGTACTTAGATTAAATGTGGTGCAGACAAATGCTCTTGCTGAAGACTATCAAAGGCTCACTTGTCTTCCTAGAATTGTCTTTCGAGGGTGTTGACAAACTCCTGGGGCAATGACGACCTCTCCTTATTACTACAACAACAAGATTCTAGGTCCCAACAATATCATATTGAAAGCCTGCATCTATATTTTGCTGGGAAAAGGGTATGCTTTATTTAGGTGATTCTGACAACTTCCAAGTTTCTTTAACAAGAGAGTTGTTGGTGTTCAAATAACTGCATGTTTTTAAATGATGGGTTACCTCGTTCAAGTGTTTTATGTGTGATATGAAGCAAAGGCTGATAATGAAAACTGCATAAAAGCTTCTCTGACCAGTAATATCTTGAAACCACATCTACAGCATTGACGGGTACAGCTTAGTAGATCACAACATCCAAGTTGCAATATCAAGAGTGTCCTAAGATATAATAGTTTTTAAACCAGGGCACATCTTCGAGTGATTTAGGTATGATTTGCAATAAAAGTTAGTCTGAAGCTTGCAGCTGTTGCGTATTGAAATCTATTGTTATTCTGAAGCTCGCAGCTGCCGATTGGTTTTGATCCTGTATGGATCACCTTTGTACTGAGCCCTATCAAAAAATATCATCGGCGCTTTTTGTTCGATTTTACTAACAAAATCCGAACTTTGCCCCACCATAGCTCCGCCAAAAAACTTTCTGCAACTTCCGTGAGAACATGCCCCTCATCCTCAGTTCAGCCATGCTGCAGAGGGGCATGCCATCGCGGAAGCTGTAGCTCTTGATGTTGCCGAGAATAATTGGGGCAAAGTCAAGCGATTAGACCACATCGTTCCAAAGATTAGTTGAAGCAATTTGTGCAAAAACCGTATTGTACTATGCTCATTCGTCGCACACTACACACACACAACCGACAACACGCGGTGAGACACACGACGACACACAATGACACACGATGACACACGCAGGGTACTCACACAATTGCGCCAGTGAGGCGCCGCGAAAAATATAAATGCGGCAACGAATGTCAGTGGTGGCCGATTGAAATGGACCGACCGGCGCTCTGGATATTATACGGAGGAATCGTATATTACTCTCCTTAGCGCATAGAGCTTCGTAGAATTTAAAATTATTTTGATATGATCCGAGCCATGCAGGTTCAAAACCATTTTGCTGTGTATCTAATTTGATCGTTATTCTGAAGCTTGTAGCTGCTGAAAATCCAATTTGATCGTTTGGCGAGCAAGTGGTGCGGTGCGTGAACAAATAAAAATCTCTTGCATCACTTCGGCCTTGCACGCGTGTGAAGGTTATTGTGTCCGTGTCATGCAATTTTACAAGTGTTCGACGTGTGACTGATCATGCAAACATTAGGGTTGTCACAGTTTTGTTCCGTAGACGGTCTTGAGAAGTCAAATTAAAAATGACCTTTTGAAAATGTAACCTCATAGCATTGAAGTGACCAGTTCACCTTCATGTGATCGTGTGCAGTCGAGTGTGACAATGACAACATGTGGTCACGTGTGACTTTGTGTTATCATGTGTCAATGTGCGTGTTCACATGTGATCATGTGTGATTATGTTCGATTACGTGTGATTGTGTGTGATTGTATATGATCACGTGTGATTATGCTTGATATTAAGGTGAAAAAACATTACGATGACGAAATTAATGTATCCCAATAGACACTGGTTGGTTTTTCTGATATTGAAACAGTTTTGGAACATATCTATGACAATTACGGGCACAGCTTAGTACAACACAGCGCCACAATAGCCATATCAAGATTGTCATCAAATAGGTTTTTTCTGAAAACGAGAGCACTACTTCAAGTGATTAGCTATGATTTCCAGTAAATATTGCTACCTCCCAAAGGCTTTCAGAAGTGTCTCTGATTTCTCTGAATCATATATAGTCTAATGGTTTTTGCTCAATTTGTAGCCATTGTTGCACCTCCATTCACAACGACAATGCCTTTTTACCAAGTCAAGAGCCAAGACTGTCCTCTGGAGTATGATTTCTTGCAAAATATGACACTTGGATCCAGTGGTTTGGATGTGATATGAGGCCAATGTTCCTACCAGAGACTTCCAAATACACGTTTGACTTTACTGAAGAGCTAACTGGGTAGGTACAAAGGGGTAGCTCGGCTAAGTAAAGTGAGAACTTAAACTAACGCCGAGCGNTTCGTAGACCTTTTGAAGCAATGCTGGCCTCTTCTTATACTCGAATGACCCATTTCCCATGTAAACAAAGATTGCTCTTGGAAGCCTGATTTCATAAAAATGGGAGACTGATTAAAGTTATTTGTCCATGGTGTGAAGGCAAACAACATTGCTGGTGGCTGTCAGAAGATTATCAGACTTTTCTCAATCATAATAGAAAGATTTTGGAATGCTTTTGTAACAAATGAAATCTCTCCACGCCCCACAACTTCCCAGTTACCACATCAAGAGTGCTACCCTCAAAAATACTGCATGTTTTGAAACAATGGGATACTTTGTCCCAGTCTTGTTTGGGTGTATTGTGGAGCAAAGGCTGCTAGTGAGAGCTGCATAAAAGCTCTCTGATCTATCATTTATATTGAAACCTCAACTAGGCTTTTTTCTGTAAATGATGGAATTTCTTCACGTGATTTAGGTATGATTTGCAGCAAACGTTGCTCCCAAAGGCTTTCAGAAGTGTCTCTGACTTCCCTGAAACATATTTAATTGAATGACTTTGGCTCAATTTGTAGCCATGGTGACATCTCCATTCACAACAATGCCTATTTACCAAATCAAGAGCCAAGACTGTCCTCTGGAGTATGATTTTCTTGCAAAAGATGACACTTGGATCCAGTGGTTTGGATGTGATATGAGGCCAATGTTCCTACCAGAGACTTCCAAATACACGTTTGACTTCTTGGAATTGTCTTAGAAAGATTTCGTAGACCTTTTGAAGCAATGCTGGCCTCTTCTTATACTCGAATGACCCATTTTCCATGTCAAGAAAGATTGCTCTTGGAAGCCTGATTTCATAAAAATGGGAGATTAAATCCAAGTGCTTGGACATGGTGTGAAGGCAAACAATATTGCCGGTGGCTAGCAGAAGATTATCAGACTTTTCTCAACCATCATAGAAATATTTTGAAATGCTTTTGTAACAAATGAAATCTCTCCACACCCCACAACTTTCCAGTTACTCATAATGCTGGTGCATGGAAGAGGAACATTCGGTGAATCGGGTGAGCACTAGTGCATGGTGCGCACATTTTGTGTTTTGCCAGTTTTGGATTTTTTAATTTGTGACTCCTAAAGAGGAAGGTTGTCGATTCTTCTGAAGATGGCTTCACGGCTGACGTCTGACCCGATGGCGATGACAATTCCACGTGCAGCAACGACGCTGACAATGACTTAAGATTTCCGGGTTCTAGCGCTGTGATAAAAGGAATGCCGCTGAGGGGGATAACCGAGATTGTCGATTATCGACTGGACTCAAGCGACAACTGTCAAGACAGGAAAACTGAAAGAATCAAAAACCTGCAAACACCTTCTAAGCGCACGCTACACGCTTGTGGTCACCTGTTTCATCAACTGATCCTTATCAGTATGCCACCCTTATATTAAGAGTGCCCTGAAAACACTGGATGTCTTGAAATAATGGGATACTTCTTTAGAAGTTTTTCTTAGTGCTCTGAATCATACCTCATCGAAAGACTTTGGCTCACATTTGTAGTCACGGTTGAATATCTATTCATAACTGTACTATTTACTAAGTGTCAAGAGTGCCCCTGTCTTCCAGAAGACTGGATTTTCTGCAGTAGATGATACTTGAATCCCATGGTTTGGGTGTGATAGAAGGTAATTTTATTCAGTGAAGACTTTGTCAAATGCTCATTTGTCTTCTTCGAAATGTCTTAGACAGGTTTTGGAGAATCATTTAGAACTCTCCTACTGAGACAATGAAGGTCTCTGAGGTCTACATTTTTCTGAAAAATAATATACTTCTTCATTACAGTGGTTTTGGTATGCTGTGAGTTGTGAGGGCAAACAGCTTTGCTGAAGGCTGTTGGAAGCTTAAATAATTGTATAGCCTACTGCTGATGCCGCAACCCATGGGGCTGTCTTTGCAGCCGCAGTAGTGATCTTTGACAACTTCGACATAACCCCTCTCAATAAATTCTATAACCTAGTCAACGATAATACAGCGCCTGTCAACTTATAGGACCTATCTATGGTGCATCACAGCCAACATGTCTTATTTAGTAAGAAGAGTCCCATTTAGAGTATGAGGAATAGTAATAAACCTAGGTCAGTGACTTGGCTCCTGCCATTTAGTGGACAGTGACTGTACCTCAAAAGTTGCGTTGCCATGTCTAGCACAATCAAGCCAACTAGATCGATATATGGAGAATATGTGTATGTCCCATTATGTACTTACTGCATATTAGAAGGCAGGGTATGCATGGCAGAAGGTGGGAGGCTGTTCTGTTTTATTTGGATATAGTAATCATTTTGCATTACCTTTCATATTGGTTGGTGGGAAATATGAAAAAAAACGTAATGGTTTGTTGGAAGTGCTACTTGGCCAGCACTTTTCAATATAATAAAACATCTCGGGACTGTTTGAAAAGTACGGAATTATTGAAAAGTGCTAATTGCGGTTTACTTTCGAGCCAGAACCGCCACTGTGGCGTGCCAATAGACTCGACTTGAGCCAAGGTGCGAGTGTAGGTGTGGTTTTTCCATGACTAGAGTTAGAAATGAACCAAGTTTCACTCTACATATATGGTTAAGGTCTCAGCTCCTCTCTCACTCGCAGATTGCTGCTTTGATCCTACATTTCTCCCCACCGTAGAATTTCTCACAGCATGCTTCTGCCGTATTCACAAAGTATGTCGACAAGAGGGGTTCGGCGTTCCAACTCCTCGGGTAGATGGCACTGTTTGTGCACACCTTCCGCTTGTAGTTCCCCGGATGCCACCTCGTCTTGCACGTGGGAGCCGCCGTCTGCGGCGCCGCGCTCGGGGACGCGGTAGGGGGCGGCACGCAGCCACTCTTGCGCTCCCACGCGTCCCGCCACAGGGGGGCGACCCCCGCATCGCCGTCGCGGTCGGACCCGCCCGAGCCCGGATCCTCTGACGGCGGCCGGAACGCGGGCTGGTTGCAGTACACCGAGTACGGGTGCGGCTTGCACCGATAGACGACTCCGTCGACCTCCACCTCGTCCCCCCGCCCGTACGTCGTCGACCCGGACGGGTCGTACGGCTCAGGACAAACCGGCGTCTCCGTCGGCCACGGCGTGCTGGGCGGCGACGACGGACGCCACGTGGGGATCGGCGTGGGCTTCGCTTCCAGGCACGCCGCATGATTCCAGCTCCAGTCGCAGCACGCGTCGTAGGTCTCAAAAATCTGCGTGGCATCGTCGGGGCGGAGGGGGTGCTCCCGTCGATCGAGGCAAATCTCCTCTGAGCCGTCGAGGTAATATCCATGCGACAGCGCCGTCGCGTCCGCTGCGCCCCCTGAGGTAGTACCCTGTGAGAGGCACGCGTCCAGGTTCCGGCTGTCGAGGAGGCAACACCGGCGGCGAGTCTCGTGCAGGTCCGCCCGGAACCCCGGGGGCATCGGCTTCTCCTGGACGCTGACGCACATCCCCGAGGAATCCGCGTAGTATGTCCCGAGCGAGCCGGGCGCCGGGGCAGGATCCGGAGCCGCGGCCGTATCAAGGGGAGACCCGGCCTCCAGGCACGCCTTCGAATTCCGGGACTTGTAGCAGCACTGCTCGTACTGCCGGAACGTCTCCTTGATCCACTCCGGCTTTGGATTCTGGACGCTCGAGACGCAATTCCCGTTCGTCGGCATGACGTAGTACACGATCGGCGCGAGGCCCTGCGACGGAGATGGATCGTCCCCATCGTCCGCGGGCTCGGCGTTGACGAGGTAGCTCGGAGCCTCGCGAAGGCACGCGTCGGTGTTCCACAGGCTTTGGCAGCACGCCTCGTAGCTCCTGAAGGTGTCGGTGACCCAGTCCGGCTTGGCATGGAGGTTTGCGTTGCGGCACTTCCCCGTCGCGCCGTCGACGAACCATGTGATGGGCTTTGCGGGTGGCCGCGGCGCAGGGGGCGGCGGGGCGGGCGGCTGTGGGCGTCAGGGGTTGGGAAAGAGGGGTCGTAAACAGTGTAAGTAACAAGGAAGGAATTTAGTCAAGCGAAGGTTTGACATGCACCAGGTCTTGTTCTGGTAGTGTTTGTGCATGTGATGGGAACCCAAATATTTCAGAGCAGGAATCTCGACCCTCTCGAGCCTCGAGTTCTCTATTCAGTCTACGATCACATCATTGGCAAATTTTCCAGCGTGCTTCGGACGCTTTCGCCGGACGGGCTCGTCGCCGCGATGCATTCGAGTCTCACCTTCGCCTCCGCCGCCGGCGAAGAGTCGGCCTGGCTGCTCGACGCGTCCCCTTGTATGCTCCCGCTGCCGCCGCCACCATCACCGCCGCAGGCGTCCTTGACTGGGCAGTTCGAATACTTGAATAAGAACTGGCAGCACGCCTCGGCGGTGGGGTGGAACATCGTCTCCTGCGAGGCAGGGCGTGTGTGTGTAAAAGTGTGAGGGGGGCAATGGGCACAGCGGCCGGAAGGGCGCGAGACACATCGGACCCCATTCCCACGCCTGCGGGCGAGGAGAAGGGCGATTGCGCGATGCATCGTCGCTCTCACCTTGATGCCGTCGCGCTCCCACTGGACCGGAAAGTTCAACCCGTTGTCGCACCCGATCTCGCTCTCGACGTCGGGGTGGAAGCCGAGGGGCGTGGCGGCCGCGCAGGACAGCCGCCTCCGGGGACGATCCCGCCCGTCGACGTCCCCGGCGCGATCGGAGTCGTCCTCCATGCCCTCGTCGTCGCCCGGACGTCGCCGCCGCCGGAGCCGGCGGCGGCGGCGCGTCGCGTCGCGGTCGCGGCGGTCGTCGACGACGACGGGGCCGACGCCGCGGGGGGCGGAGGCGGCGGACGCCTCCGCCCGGGCGACGGCCGGGCGCAGCGCGGACGTCGCCGCGGACAGCGCCAGCGCGGCCGAGAGGTCCAGCGCGGGGGGGCGGCGGGACCGTCGGACCATCGTCGCGGAGAGTAGAGCGCTGCGCCGCTGCCTTCTGGGCGGAAATAACGCTGTAGCTGTAGACGAAAGCCGTCTCCGCAATCGAGATCGAGCGATCGCAATCGTCTCTCCAGATCAGAGTAGATAGGTACGGTACCCTATGGGTCCCTAGGTGGAGCGCTCTTGTTGAAGTTACGACTAAATACTTAAGTACACCAAGACTTAATTTTTACTTTATTTTATTCTACGGTACTAAAACTATCCTATAACTCGTCCCCACGACACCAAAAAGAGGACACCAATGACCGTCAATGACCGTACGTCTTCTCCTCCTCTCCATCACACGTGGTCACGAAGACATCCACGAATCCGAATGACCCATCACGCCACCCAAGCGAGCGAACGTTGAGCGCCGATCCGTGCCACGCGACGGACCACGAATGACGATCAACGGATCGGACCTGGCCCGAGCTCTTGGTGCCCCGAGTAAGAGAAGAACGTCCCCGTGACCCGCTCCGCCCCGCGACTCGACCAAGCCCCAACCACGCCCCTCAGCCGGCCTCGCGCAGCACCGCCTGCACCCCCACGTCGCTGTGCAGAGGTCCAACGTCGTCGCTTGCCCTTGTGGTTTTGTGCCGGAGGAGAAACATTGCACGAGGTTACGACGTTCCTGAGGAAAGATGAAGGAGGAATGCAATCTCGAGGAGGAACGCGGCGACGTTGCGCATTGTGACGCGTTCTCGAGGAAGGTGACCTTGAGGAGGAGCGAGGCAAAGTTCTGTTCTTGATGAAGGCAACCCCAAGGAGGAGCGCGGAGACGTCGCGCTCGAGGAGGATCGAGGCGCGCTAGGTGAGGATGCTCGCGAAGAAGGCGACCTCGAGGAGGATCATGGCGGAGGAACAGACCAAGAGGCCCCGTTGCCCCGTCGCCGGTTCTTTCCGGCCGAACCCACCCCCCACCACAGCCCGATGAACTGAAATCGTCAGCAGACGCTGGCCGGGACACAGAAAGAGCGAGCATCGTCGATGAGTGGTTGATTCTGGTGGTTTCGATTTCAGGATGGCATACAAAAACATTATGAGAGCTTGCTGGAGCAGGAGCGTCCAACTTGAGTGCGGCTTGACGCTCAGCGAGTGCGACTTGCTCTGTCATTGTTTTTGGGGGGACGGTTATGGACAGACGCAGCACGGCAAGGGCCGAGGGTCGCCGCTCGCCGCGTTGGACGACGACGGCGGGATCGAGTCCGACTCCTTCAACGACCGTGACAACGCGCGTCTCGACCGAGTCAACCTCGGTCGGTTCGGGGGATCGGACGACCGCGAGCGCTTCGACGTTCGAGACGAAGAATTCGTTTTCGGGGATTCTCAATTTGCGCGGCAAGGTGACGGTTCGAAGGAGGACTGTGACGACAACGGCGACGCCGGCTGCGGCCGTCGCCGCGGCAAGGATGACCGCAGCTACGACGAACGCTTGGACGAGGACTGAGGGCGCTTCTGCCACAAAGCTGCGCCTCGGAGCCCGCCGGGGGAATTGGACCGGAGGCTGGACGCCTTGGATCAGGCACGGAGGAAGCGAGGGAGCATATGGGACGACAAGGACGACGCCGTCGACGGCGGCCAGGACAACAACTTGGAGGAGACGCTAACGTACATGCTCGTGCAGCTCACCCAAACCGACTCCCGTCCCCGAGATTTTCCAAGAGGAGGCATTCCTACGCGTCGCAGTCCAGCTCGCAATGTCCCTTCTCCTCCTCGAGAACAGCCTGGGCACCGGGTCCGTGTCGTCCCCCCGCCAACTCAAGTCACCGACAATGACAAGGTCAAGACCGTCGAGGACGTGACCAAGATCCTGTACACCCTCCTCGTGGCAGGGTACGAGACCACGGCCATATCGCTCTCCTATGCCATGTACTGTTTGACAACGCTTCCTTGGTGTCAGGAGCGGTGCCACAAGGAGGCCCGTAGATGGAAGGCCCGCACACAGCACATGTGCAGAACAAGACCCTTGGGAAACCAGCAACGACAAAGCCTTCCCCTACTGCCGCGCTGTCTTCATCGAGGCGATACGCATCCACACCCCGTCCTGTACACGACCCGCGTGCTCACCAAGGACCTGACGTTGGACATGAGCTACGGCGAGGCCATCATCCGCGACTCCAGCGCCGAAACGTCAAAGGTCGACTCCGACAGACGACTTGCACGTAGCACCGTGGCCGCCGAGGCGACACTCCTGAAGGGCACCCGCGGCCACGTCAACCCCAACATGGTCCACCGCGACGAGCGGAACTTCAAGAGCGGTGGGTGCGGTGGGACGCGGGAAGGGAGCGGTGGGTTGACCGACACAACCAGGGAGAGGGGTGTCATTCCCCCTCGAGGATGCCCTCGCCCTCCTCGTCTCTATCTCCACCGTCTGCGCCGCTGCTCCCCATCGGCCGAAAACTTAAACTTGAACATTTTTCAAGCACCAAACGGAGGCCTTGTCCGTGGACTAATTACATCAGACTAACTCAAATAGTATAAACAATTTTCAGAATTTATCTATCCATCAACCACGCCATAACTCGCGGCGCTAGAGCCGCCGAATCTGTCAAATCAGGGGTAGGATGGATTGTTTCATTTGTTTGAAGCCCATGTGACGTGGCAAGTTGAACTATCTTGGAAACCGTTTAGCTAACGGCTAACGCACGGTTAACGGATGACAGAGTTGTGAGTTTGTGGTCGGAGTGGACCAACAAGCTTCGCGCGTGCCTCGAGAGGGTCTCGAGAGCCGCAAGATACGCTGGGATAACCAATCATAGTTTCTATTATGAAAGAGTAGTAACAACGATTACGCTGTGAAGATGCGGCCGGCACCGCGACGTCTAGGCACGAGACCATGGCAGAGCGGGGTCGCCACAGCGGATTAAAGCACATTTTTGTCAGAGCCCCAAAATCCAAAATCGTCATTTATCCAATATCCAGCAAATTTTAGCTATAAATTATCTCTCTCTTGTTTTCGTCACCAGACACCACAGCACACAAACACACAGCAACAAAATCAGAAGACGACGTCCACCATGGCGGCGACGATCGCCATCTTTAGTTCGACATCTTCTGTCGTGCTGGGAACGAGACAACCCCCAAACTGTGCTCCACATAACCTCAGGAGCAAGGTTTGGGGGGGTTGTCCTCCTCCCAGATGGCTGGATTGGCGTCAATCCGACCCCTTCTCGACGGCGTTGTCCCCGTCGGGTCAGTCAAGGCGCCCTGCAGCGCTCCCAGCCGCCCAACCCCCGGTATATATGGCCTCTATATTCTCACTGTAGCTGTCGACGACGATTCTGGGCGGTAGGATCTGCATAGGGCCATAATCACGGCCACCATGGTGCCATTTCCGCCAATTTGTAGGGGGCTGGTGGAGATGGTCATGGTCGTGAAGCAAGAGAGGAAGGGGGGGAAGCCTCTAAGTAGCGCACTAACTAAAAAACGAAGCAACCACGCGCCACGGGAAAAATCGAAACTTTCTTCATGTCCGAACGGTACTAGAGAGTAGTTAGGCGAATACGTTGTTGCTGATAACTGCAATGTCCCTCATTGTCGCCGGCGGATCGCCTCCAGACCGCGCACTGTCGCGAGCTGGATAGTAACCTGTTGATGATTTAGCGTCCGCTCGGCGATAGATTTCTTCGGCGCCTTCCCCCCAGCGGCTCAAAACCACCTATTTTCGACGATGAGTGCCCCGGCTGGATCTGAGCCATCACCGGCGCCCAAGCAAGCGCATCGCTCTCGGGGTGCTGCTAAGCCCACGAGAACGTGCTTGCATCCCTACAACAACGACGCGCTGTTGCCGGTGGATGCCTCAATCATCGAACCGCGTGTCCTGGCCGATTTGCTCAATCAAAATATCGCCGCGTTTGTGGACCGTCTCGACTTCGTTCGTGTTCAAGACGATGTCCTTCAAAAGCTATTCGTCAAATCTTATGACGAGAGTACAAGATTTGTATCTCCGCCTCCTTCCCATCGACGAACCGTCAGGCGGATACGCGACTTCCTCCGTCTCTCCCGTCGGGGCAAATTAGCAGCGGTGGCAAAGGATGAAGCAGACGAGCTCAAAATTACCGAGCAATTCACGAACCCATGCGTTTTCTGGGATCATGAAAAGCGTTTGTGGATCGGAGATGTTGGCGAGATGGAGGAAGACAAGCAGGAGGCGCAGGACATCGTGGCCGAGCTCCCCCGTCAATCATGCCCAGGAGTCACTTTCGCTTTCATCCGAGCGATGAGGTACGACGATTCCCGGAAAGCAGATGTGATGCTCGG
>JALLPA010001103.1:0-11870 GCA_036939895.1 Thalassiosira exigua
GCCAGACAGACTGGATTGCGAGAGCCACTCAAAATCCTCGATGAAACCGATCTACGAGTAGCGTAATCGTCTCATAATCTGATTTCAGAGCACTCGACATCCAGCAAGATCCTGGATTGGGCGGGTAATACGTACATAAACACCTAACCATCGATTTTTCTTCCCGAGCTCGCATGTCGCCAATATTGCCAAATATTGCCGAATATTGCCAAATATTTCCAAATATCGCCATGATGTTGCCGTGATATTGCCACGATATTGCCATTAAGGCAATGCTTGTCAATATTTGGCAATATTTGGCAATACTTGGCAATACTTGGCAATACTTGGCAATATGATGTTACCAAATATTGCCAGAAAGAGAAGCGATGGCAGCACAAAAGTCGTGCAAAAAGAAAAAAAAACTGAATTTAAATTGCCTCCAACACACGTTTGGCGACAGCACCCTTGAGACACATACAAGAAATCCAAAATATTGCCAGACAGACTAGCGACAAAACGCGAAAGTCGTCGCCAAATTTCTCTTACAGCAAAATATTCGTTTCATTTTGCAATACGAGAAAAGAAAAGAGACACGAGCCATCAACTCGTACTTCTCGCCGATCCTTCGCGCACGGTCAGCGCGGCGGTTCCTGACCGGTGAGACGTGTGTACGTAGGTATAAACGGGACTCAAATATGTGCTCTCCCGCCATTTCATCTCGTCGGATGGCGTTCACCTGCATGAGCGTGTGTGCGCACGGCAAGTGGCCAATATCGCCAAATATCGCCGAATATCGCCGTATATTGCCGAATGTCACCATGCTGTTGCCACGATGTCGCCACGAAAATGCGGAAATTCCATAACTATGGAGTTAATTTTTCCACGGAAGTCCTCTTCGTAGAAACATACCAAAATCAAAGGTATTATCCAAAGGTACCATAAAATATGGGATACCTTTGGCGTTTTTCTAGTAATACTTGCGTTACGTAAATGGATTTTGCGATGGATTGTTTGGTTGTGGTGTGGAAGCGCAGCCTAGTGAATTGCACGACAAGGGGCAACTTATGAACCCTCCTCCTGCTCAGGTAGATGGTGATACAAAGGAGTCTTCGAACGCACCCACCGAGACTGGCTCAAACTCTCCAGGCAAAGGCGAAGGGGACAATAGGTTTTCCACTCCTTTACCTTCAAAGTATGACGATGGGCTTTTGATAGCGAGGGTTTCTCACCCCAGTGGTGTGCAGTTTGTCAGCGTCCAGGCCCACAGCTCTTCAAGTGCACCCTCTGCAATAAACTGCACCGTGAGAAATGTTTGACCGACCTCTCTCCATTTCGATGCAGGATCTGTACAGGCCGCTCTAGACTCGACAAAGGAGAATCGGTTAGCAGCACCAAGAGCAACGATTCATCAAGCTCCAGCAATCGTGAGTCGGTAGCATCTGACCACGAAGATAAAGATCGCCCTAAGGATCCTACTCCACCCGATGATCAGACACTCAGTATTGATCCCTCGAGCTCCTCATCGGTACATTCTCAGTCTGATGAGTCATATGTCGAGAAAAAGGGCAAGGGCTCATACAAACCATCGCGGGGTAGATCAATTTCGGGGTCGGGTACAGATGATGGTCGAATCACCCCCACACGCCAGACCCATGGGCGCAAAGCCAAGTCGGTGTCGAAGTACCCAAAGTAGGGCTGGCAAATGTGTTTTCTATGGGACTTGATGAGGTAGTGTCTTATAACTGATAGACCTGGGACATTCATATGTGTCTTGCAGGCCGTCCGTGTCGGGGGACCCGCTCGTTGACCCAGGGCACTCTTCATGACTGGGTCCAACGCGAATGTATTACCAGTACACCTCCGAAATACCCCAACATCAAAAGAAAGGGAGACCTATTTGTTCCCCGCAGCTCCAACGATGGAATATTTCGAGTGGGCCAACACAATATTTGCGGCTCTTCCTTAGGCCAGGGTCTCAACGTTTCTGACGAGATAGATGCCATTCGCGACCTTGGGTTCTATGCAAAAGGAATGTGTGAGATCAATGGGCCTTTGAGCTCATGATGAACACGGTCTTCGGCCACCATCAAACAGCCTACCCATCTGCAAGGGTACGATACGATAAGTCGTATCACAATGGTGGCAACATGCTGAATCTAAATGGAAACAACGCAGGCGGAGTGAACGGCATGGGCTCCGACAAAAGGGGACGTTTCTGTTGGATGACACTCCAGGGAGGCGATGGGGAAGTTATCCTTATGATTAATGCCTATTGGGTGTGCCATGAAGCTCGGGATAATCCAGGCCCATTTACTGCCTACACTCATCAACACACGACAATGCAAATGGACTGGATAGAAGACCCTAATCCAAGGAAACAGATCTTAGATGACTTGAGCGTCCTCATTGAAAGCAAGCAAATGGAAGGTTATAGGCCTCTACTAATGATGGATGCAAATGGTGACCCCTACAAGGATTTCTCCCCAGACATAGAACTGCTCCACTTCATCGAAGAAACTGGCCTTTCTGACCCCTACCACGATCGATTCCCGGAGCAAATCAAAACTTACATAAATGGGTCGAAACGCATTGACATGATCCTCATGGACCCCCTCCTAGTTTCTACGATTGCCCGAATTGGATACCTACGAACAAACGAAGGAGATATCTCGGATCATGTTATTGCGTTCGTCAACTTTTTCGAAACCAAGCTGTTCCACAGTAGAATCAACAAGCCAGCTCCACTGGAGGCTCTTGCGTTTTGCCTGGAGCAGACCCACAAAGTGAGGGAGTTTCTTCTCGAGTTTAAAAAGAGTGCCACCTCCAACATAATACGCGAACGAGTGTTCCACCTCTTACAGCACTTTGAGAAATATGGGAAGACGTCAAAAAACATGAGCACGTACGTCAAAATTGATAAAGAGATCATCTACTATGCTGTTAGAGCGGCTCAGAAGGTCAGTCGATGCAACTTTGGGTACAATATCGATGCCCTGATCTGGTACAGGCTGATCGTACATTACTCATCTACAGAATGATCCTAGACTGCAAACGTCAGAGAACCAGCCCTACCTCAGCACTAGAAAGTAATGTCGGCAGATTGGGAGGGATAAATCCTAATAAAGAGCTCACAAGAACGGTAAAGAGCCAGCGCAAGGAAGTACGTCGCTGCTGACAGAAGCTTCGTGAAGTAGAGCTCAAAAGTGGAGAGCTTAGAGTTGAGTGGTTGGAGAATGAAGCGAAGGCCCGAGCCGAGGCAGCAGGCGATGACAATTGGAAGCAATGCTTGAATGAGATGATATCAGCCGCAGAGGCTAAGACTACAAACAGAAAGCTGACCACAGTGCTCAAAGGACGACAACAGGCCCTTGATTGCATCCAGATCCGACCGCATGACTGGTTCTATTAACCGAACGCTAACGAACTGTACCACTACGATGCTGGCAATTTCGAGGCCTATCCAAACAAAGAGGGAAGGCTATTCTTCTCCCATCATCTGGTCAAAGTTCTCCCTCCAGATTCAGTGCAAGCTATCGTTGAGGAAAGGCAAGATCGACTGCTACTTCGAGAGGAGGTGCGCTGGTTTGTCTCTGAGTCCAATGGGAAGCTATATTATCGAGGCAAGGGTAAACTGCACACTTATCAGAAAACGGGGGACAACACCTACACGAGAACGGAAGGACGCTCGATGCCCAACGACTGCCTTGGCGTGCTTGTCATTCAGGTCGATGGGACGGATGACTATATCATTGCCGACCACCTGGGCATCACTACCCGCATCTGGCGAGACGTCACTTCTCAACGCGAGATCGAAAATGCAATATTAGAGCGCAACTCCAGACACCTCGAACAAATGGATCGATAACGCACTCCAAACGCGATCACCGATGAGCTTGAGAAGAACTTTGGAGTCAATCAAGCTTTGCGAGCACTCCTTGATGGAAAGCTTGTAGTCGACCGAGAGGTCTCACCTGAACTTGCTGCTTGGGTTGAGTTAATGAAACAGACTGAGAGAGAGAAGAACAGATATCCAGTAGTGGGAATAGTCCCCGTCCCAGCCTATTAGCACATGTTCAAAGTGGCGAAGGAGAAGACCTCATCAAACAACTTGCATGGGATGATCTACACCATCTGGAAGGCCTTAGCCTCAGATGAAGAAGTAGCAGAGTTCCAATGTGTGATGTTGAGCCTGCCTTTTCCATTTGGTTTCACAAATCCTCGTTGGGCCAAGGAGATTGATGTTATGTTGGAAAATAAGAAAGGCATTTGGTTCATTCACCTCCTACGAATAATTGGGCTGCTCGAAGCCGATTTTAACACTGCATTGAAGTATTTCTTCTCGGTGGAAATGATGGATCACGTAGAGAAAAATGGTCTGTCAGACAAACAGTGGGGCAGTAGGAAGAACCACACCTCGATTGACGCAGGACTCAAGAAACTCATTGCCTACGAAAATGCGAGAGTTACAAAGAGTACAATGGCAGAGATCAGTCACGACAAGAAGGCATGCTATGATATGATGGACCCCTCTCTTTCTGTAGTATACGCCCAAAAGCAAAATGTCTCCGTGGAAATATGTGAGTGTGTTGGTAAGACCAAACAAAGTCTGGAGCATCATGTTAGAACCAGTCTGGGAGTCTCATCCGGGCACTACTCCCAACGAACTAGCAAATTCCGTAAAGGTGGGAAGGTTCAGGGAACCGGCGACGCGTCGTCGAAGTCTATAAACCAAAGCTCAGTTGCACTCCGTTCCTTGCAAAAGGTTGCACCGGGACTTGTAATGCCCAGATGCGATGGTAAGGGAGAGATCAAACACCACAGCATTGGTTACGTCGACGATACCGACGGTCATACCTCGGACAAGCGTGCGGGGCCAAAGGTAGAAAAGGCAGTCGCAGAGAAGCTTCAGCACCAGTGCGACTCGTGGAGACGACTTACGGAGCTATCTCATGGAAAATTAGCGCTCCAGAAAACAAATTGTCATCGGATTGCATGGGAATGGAAACGTGGCGATTGGGAACTAGTTTGGTTGACGAAGCATACCATTGTCATGGAAGACATCAAAGGTGCCTTTGCGATCTTCGAATACCTACGGCCGGACCGGCCCAACATAGGACTGGGTTTTAAACTTTGCATGGACGGCAATTAAGAGCATGAATATAGGGCAGACTGGAAATCCCTAGTGAATCTTTGCAGTTCCATCAAATCAGCACACCTTTCAGCAGCCGAAGTCTCCCAAGCGCTCGACCAACGCCTCTTCCCAAATATTCGATACCCTCTCCACCTGTCCAGCTTCTCGGCAAAATAATAAAAAAAGCTCAACCACATCATACGCGATGCGTCGCTGCCACAAATGCACTACAACCGTCACATGCCCGAGGCCGTCGTCTAGGGCCCCATTGAGCAGGGCGGTATGGAAATGCCAGAGATATACTCGCTACAGAATTAGCTTCAGATCCCATTGATTATCAAGCAACTACAATGGAACAAGACCATCGCGAATGGTTTCATTGTATTACTATCGAATGTTCAGATTCACTCCGGGTTTGTTTCCCCCATCTTCGAGTGCATGCACAAACGAATCCACTACATGAACAAAGGATTCATTGACTCGCTCCGAGAGCGAATGAGGGAGATCAAGGCGTCGTTATGGATTGAGGATGCCTGGAAGCCTCAGCTTCAACGGGAGGACGACGCCAGCATTATGGAGACCTTTTGCGACGTACCAGGTGTGACGACTAGAGAACTTGAGAAACTGAATGCAGTGAGAGTTTACTTTCGAGTCATTACCACCGCGGATCTGGCCCACCCGAACAGAAAGTTCATTCCAGATGGTATGCTCACCGGAAAGTGGCAAGCAGGCTCCGACCTTCATTGGCCAAATCATCATTGCCCACCTCCCCAGTGGTGGGCTCTCTTTAGAAAGTTTCTTAAACTCACATTCTGTCAGTTCTCTCTACCTTTGTTTCGGTCTGATTTTGGGATGGACCTAGATAGGCCACTAGGGGAGTGGTTCCCAGCTCCAAGGCACACATGGTTTCCGTGCTATAGAACCAGAGATGGTTTGATATACTGCGACGACAACACAAACAAACTCCAGTCATTCTCAGTTCCCTCGACGCTCCTTGGCACTAGTTTTCATGTATACAGTGGCGTCGCGCAGAGGGTCGGCGAGAAGCTTTGGATGCGTAAGCCTTTCAACTTGAAGATCGATGCTCGTGCCCCACGTTTACCACCAGGATATGTTTTCGACAATACATTGGGCTCATCTTCGTGCGACAAGATCTCCCTTGACAGAGATGGATCAGCATACCACTGACAGCAAACAGCTTCCGCGGCCTGGCTCGTCGCAAGCGACAGAGATCATTTTCTTTCTGCTACCTTCCTGCTCTCTGGTATCAACGAAGCCACCAACCATCGTGCTGAACTCGAGAGCATTTTCAGAGGCTTAAAACACGTTGAATACCTCAAGATGTCTCCACTTGAAGTATAGCAGTGGTGCAACAACATGGAGGCGGTCTCCAAAAGCAGTTCGAGGCCGTGCGACCCTAGTGCAATGATAGCTGCTGACGCAGATGTAGTCCTGGTCATTTATCATCTCAAAGCTACCTTACCCTTTGGAGTGGACTGCTGGCACGTCTATGGACATCAGGATTATGACAAGCGCAAGAAGAAAAAGAGAAAGCAAAGAAGAAAAAGAAACAAAAACAAACCCGCCATGCAATCCCGAATCGTTTTACTATGGCCGACATCTCCAAAGAGAGTGTTGACACGATCTTTCAGTTCAGAGACAAATCTGACGATGGAGAACAGAGGGATGCTAAACCGACTGCGAGTACTGATGCACTACGCGCAATGGAAGCAAGCTTGGGCAAATCTAGCGAGGATAAGCCCAACGAGTACGCTGAGGAGGCACTAATTAACATGGCTTGCGATGAGCTTGCTGGCGACACATGCGAGGAAGTTCTGTCGGGCGGCAAGGCCCCTGATACCCCCATTCTGGCCATGCCCTACGAAGGATCCAAAGCAATGCTGAAGATAGATGGAGTCTGGATCACCTCCAATTACGAAGCCACGATATACTGTGGCCACCGCGCTGGCCCCTTGAAAGAATACATCAAACGCTCCTTCGAATGGGACGAGGCTATCTACGATAGTATCGACTGGAAATCTATCGGACAGGCCCGACGGAAACTTACACTTCCGTACCTCCGTCACACCACGAAGCTGATGCACAACTGGCTCCATATCAACCATGTACGCGCCAAGATTACCGGAGGTAGTCAATGTCCTGGTTGCGACTGCAAGGAGGAGACAATTCAGCACATGTTCTGATGCTCGCACAAATCGGTGGTCGACATCATAACTAAAGCACTGAAGGCGGCAAAGAAGCGAGGCGACAAGGTCAGAGTCCCCCTCCTCCCCATCCTTGATGCCTTCTTGGAGATAGTGCAGTCTAGGTTAGAGGGACGTGAATGCAAACTGCCTGAGAACAGTGACCTCGTTCGTGATGTCGGCGAGTCTCAACGTCGTGCGGGGTTTGATCTGATGCTACGTGGGTACATCGTCAAAGACTGGGTTCGCGCGATCAAGGAATTGGGCGCCTCAAACCCCGAGAGGCACATCCATGTAATGATCAAGATCATATGGGAGGATATATTCCGGATTCACTGGGACAACAGGAATGAAATTCAGCAGGGTGGAAAGAGCAAATTCGCGGAAGTGGAGGACTCCAAAATGGCAGAGCGCCTGCGATGGTATTAGGCGAACAGACACAACCTCTTATCCTACTACGATCATCATTTAGCCCATTACAGTGTTGAGAAAATCGGCAGTATGAGCCGCAAAGTAAAGAAATAATGGCTCTATCACCTCGATCAGGCACAGAAGGCATACGAGACGGAGCTGGAACAAAGAAAGGGAGGCCAGCGCACAATTACTTCATTCTTAGTACAGTCAGAGGGCACAAAAGAAAGGACAGAGACGTTCAACAATCCAGAGGCTGAAGATCCAATCCTGGCGCCTGAGCCAGATTAACTTGTTAAGTTAGTCTGGCTCACTCAGGCGTTAGAAGTCAGATTAACCCGTTAGGAATGGCGTGTCCTCCTTGAGAGGCACTGTTTAGGCCAGGTGACCACAATCCTTGGTGTGTGGCAAAGGTCGTATTGCTAGGAGTGCAATCTGTGTTACAGAGGTATCGTAGATCTCTAAACGCCGGAAAGGGCCCAGCAGCATGTACTTAAACTTTTTAATTACCCCCCCCCCCCGAATTTGCGATGGATTTTTCGCGATTGATTTTGCCATTTCCGCGCGACTCACCATGGTACTTTCCGCGTTGGCCGACCGATCCGCCTGGAATAAAAAAGCAACCCTCTAGAGCAATATGAACCAGTTGCAATTATTAATCTATTAAATATGTTGCAATTATGTTTATAGTTATTGCTATTAATAGTTATTTTAGGTTTTGAAGCCACAATGTATGATTTTACAGCGGCCGTTTGAAGCTGCAAAAAGCAGCCAAAACAAAAAGCTGTGGCAAGAGAAGATGAATTGAATCAACTCCTCCATCTATTTTGTTGTGTTTTCTTTTTGCTTTGGTTGTTACATTGTCTCCCCCAAAATATGGGGGCTCCCAACCCCCTTTCCTCCTAAGGAGGATCCTCCAACTCCAAAAATTGATCTGTGTTGCCCTCCCCGACCCCGTCAACTCAATAATGGCCAATTAGGCAGCACAAAGCCCAGTTCGAGCTGCAATTTTTGCACCCCTGGCTGTCCGATTGATTGTTGAATAAAAAAGAAAATTTTGGCTTCTTGGTCTAGCCAAGGGAGGCCGCAATCTCCAATGTGCCATGTGCCTCAAGTTGGCTCGTCGTGCAAATTTTTGTAGGGGGGGGCAGAATGAGGGAAACGCGGCAAGGGAGCTTGAAAATAACGCCCCCCCCGCCGCTCCAGACGAATGCTCCGCCTGATGAGGGATGGCAGCGGCCGGCCCTCAACTTCTTCAATGGTGACGTAGGGCAGCGGCGATGCCAAGGGAACCCACAGACCCAAAATTTCGAGCCCACTGCGAAGGTGGTCCGCCACGGAGCCCGGGGCATTTCCGCCAAATCGCTCCGGCAGATTGCTAGGCGGGATGGTGGAGAAGAATCTCCTGCAAGCAATTTTTGGGGGGCAGGGTATTTTCTCTAAATCCCTCACTCCCATACGGACCCAGATCGGACGCCATGGTCCAAGGGGAGTCACACAAAGAGGGATAGCGGTAAGGCCTAGACATAGTTACCGTAGTCTACCTTAGTCTACCGTAGTCTGCCTCTCACAACTTACTCGCCAAATTAGCCACGAGTATGAAACCTTGGCCGGCCCCCCAAAATTCACTAGGATCATGAGCCTCCTCGCCGCGCCCCTCTCGCGCCACGGACGACGGCGCCTGCGCCCGCCTCCTTCGGCGGCGCTTGCTCCCTCGTGTCGATGGGGACCCGGAGACGACGACGGGGACGACGACGGGCGACGGGGCCTCTCGTCGTCTCCGACCCGACCGGGGCGCCGCGACGGGCTCGGCGTCGGCGCGGGTCCGCCGTGGCCCTGGATCCGCTCGACCCCGGCGGCGGGAAATGCGGCGGGGATTGCGGAGCGCCCTCCGATTCCGACGGACCGACGACCGCGCCACCAAGAACGCCACCTCCGACGGTACCACGCCACGCCTCGGAAGGACGTCCTGCCCTTCCTCGCGGCGGGCGTCGTCGTCGCGGGCGCGGTGTACACCTACCGCGCCTTGAAGGAGATGGATCGGGAGTGGGACGGATACTACGATGCATTGGAGGAGTACAAGGCCGCGACGGGGATCGATCCGGAGGAGGGGAGCGAGGCCGCCCCTGGCCCCTCGGCTGACCCCTCGGCCGCCTCCGCCTCTTCGAAGACCGGAGCGGAGGACCTCTCTTCCTTCTTCTCCGGCGGGACGTTGGCGATTGACGTGGGCACCGCTCGGATCAAGCTCGCGCACCGTCCGTCTCTGGCGAATCGAAAGCTGTACAAGGACGGCAAGCCTCCGTCGCCGACGGTGTGCGTGGATCGAGAGGGCCATCGCTCCACGCCCTCGGCGGTGTGGTTTCCTCGGGGCGAGGTGGGGGCGGGTCAGGGGGAAGACGACGTTTTGGTGGGGCGGCTCGCGGAAGCCCGTGCGCATGATCAACGAGGCGGGCGGATCGTGCGTCCCTTGGACTTGTGGGACGCGGGATCGGGGGCGAAGGATGCGGAAGCGGCGATGAGCCGGGCCGTGAGGGCGGTCGCGTCGAACGCGTTGGAGCAGGCCCTCGGTGGCGCGGGAGGCGGCGGCGGAGGAGGCTCGTCGAAAAGCGAGGGTCCGCTGTTCGTGCTGGATTTGTCCCTGGCGAGGGGAGGGGCGTTCAACGTCCGCCCGGTCTTCGTCCATCCTCCCGTGCCATCGGACGAGGATGGTGCAGACTGGGAAGCACATCTCAATGGATACCGCCGGATGGCCGACGGCCTCGCCTCCCCCCCGGGCGTCGCCGCGTACGTTCCGGACGCCGCGGCCGCCGTCGTCGGAGCGGACCACGCGGGCCTGCTGCCGCCCACGGACGCGGGGTCGTCGGTGCTGGTGATGGACGTGGGGGGCACTTCTACGTGCGTTTCCGTGGTGGACGGAAGCGCGGAGGTGAAGGACGCGACGACCCTCCCGTTCGGGGGGGACACTTTTGTCGATGTGCTGGTGTCCCATCTCGTCGCGGGGTTTTACGGCATCGACGAGGGCGCCGAGATTGGGTCGGATGCGGACGTCCCCTCGGCCGCGCCGCGCCTCGACGACCCAGCCGCCCTGCAGCGCCTGTACGAAGCTTCTCGGACGGCGGTCCACGAGCTCAGCAGCAAGACCCGATCGGAGGTCAACGTCCCATACCTCACCATGGACTTTAAGACGCGACAGCCCAAACACCTGGCGGAAGGCGTTGCGCGGGACGTCGTCGACGCCGCGTTCCAATCGTACGTGCGCGACGAATTGGCGCCGTACCTCCTGCGGGATCCGCGACGCGCCAAGGCGCTCTCGGCGGCGTTTCCGCCCCCCGCGGACTTGGCGGGATTGCTGTCGTCGACGATCCTGTCGTCGTTGGAGCGCGCGAAGCTCGCTCCGACGAACTTGCGGGCCGCGCTGCTCGTGGGGGGAGGGGCGCGGGTCCCCCTCGTGAGGAGGGCGACGCAGGAGGGATTGGCACGGCTGGCGGGGGACGCGTTCGCTTACGGCACCGGCGGGGGGAGGAAGGGGGCGCGGCTGGTGATGCCGGAGGGGGGGGCAGGGGAAGAGTTGGTGGCGCTGGGCGCGGCGGTGTGGTGTAGCGGCGGCCGGTCGGAGCCATGACGACGAGAGGTTGGGTTGAGGTGGACGTTGGGATGTGCGTATGGCATCCTGTGACGCTTCTGCATGCCATCTGGGATTAGACAATTTTGTGTACAATATCTAATGGGGTCTGGCCTAAGACCCTGTGGGATTCCACGCCGGTGGCCTTGGAGAACAACTTTCTACCATACAAAGAACTAAAAGCTCAACCAGAAGGTATTGTACAAATGCCAAGATGGGAATTAATTTACCCTACAAAGAGCCACGAAGAGGATCATCTTGATCATCTTCCAAGAAGGCTGAACTCTAGATAGGTACCTACTTCTTATCGTGAATGAAGATCCATCTCAGAAGTCAAAACGAACGTGTGAAAATTTGATACGAAGCGCGGATAGGCTTCGTGATTCAAGAGGAGAGGCCTACGATATCTATTGCGCAAACGAGAACCGCGCGCCGCCGCCAACTCAACGCCGCCGAGTATCTACGATAGGTACATACCAGCAGTTGTATTAAGTCCGGACAATTAGTGAAATGCACCAAC
>JALLPA010001104.1:0-11876 GCA_036939895.1 Thalassiosira exigua
CGCCAGGACGACGCGCGACGCGACCACAACCATGACACACCAGAACACCAGCAGCAAGTGCGACGACGGCCTTCATCGTACGCCGCCCGATGGTGGCGTACGCCATCGACCAAGGGCTCTCCTGAGAGCCCTTGTTCTTGGCTACCAGTTCGGCTGCGGCAACTCGCGATCCAAGCTCGTTTCGACGCCGTCGCAGCGTTGCTCTGTAAGCAGTTAGCTAAAAATATATATTAGAGCTTAGAGACAACGCCGCCGAGCTACCAAGTATTAATTCACTCAGTTTACATTTGAGTCGTCGCGCCGGCTTCCACATCTACTGATAAGCTGCGGATTGTGTTATTTTTTTCTACAGTAACTTTGTTTTAGGGGGGTTCGGGAGAAACACAACGCATAGCGAATTGCTCCGGGGAGATCCCTACGGACCTCCTGAAGAAGCAATTCCCCGCTCGGATTTTTCGTGGGTCCCCCACAGCCGTCGGGGAGGCCGCCATAGTGAGGGAGGCGGCTGTGCCATGGTTCGGATGTGGTTGTGTATGATGATAGGAACAATACAATCCGTACCTACCTACCGCCGATGGCCGACGGTCGAAACTCGCGCGAAGATCCGGTTCGCGCGTGAAAATCGGTGAAAACAACAAGGAGCGAGGACTGTGTAAGCGCTCGTGACGTCATTTTTTTGTTGATCACTCGAAGGGCGTTCTTTTTTGTACTAATTCCTACAGGTAGATTTTTTTTCGATTTGTATTCCTCTTTGCCATCCAGAACCCAAACCAGTCAACGGCACGCAAATCGCTCCGGGGAACTTACGGACCTACCGTAGAAGAGATTCCCCGCTCGGCGGCTTCATGGCACCGTCACCGCCGCCATGCCAGCCGCGAAGCGATGGGAGCCTGGGGGCGCCATGGTTGGTTGGTGGGTGGTTGGGTACGGTCCGTACCTAGCTACCTACTCTCTCTCGCTACAATCAATGGTAGGTATCAGGTTGTACCATACAGTCGAAACTCGTGTGGAGCAAAAAATATCCTCAAACCAGAGCGTAATGCGGCGAGAGAAGATATTTTGTACTGATTCCTACAGCATAGAGAAAGTGACATTGAAAATTCCATCTAGAAAAAAACCTCTCAAAGCGCCCCTAGGGAGACAGATACAGGGCTACGTGTGTTATTGTGTACAAGTTGAGGCCCAAATTGACTGGGAAATGCTAAGTTGAAAAAACACAAACACATGTTTAACTTCGATCTCGATAACACTTCTGCAATACATGGGAGGTTATCGAATCAGGACAAACTAAAATTTGAGCCAAATTGGTTTGGAAGTGAGGGTACTGCAAAAGTTGTTTAATTTGCCAAGTATTTGGTACAGAAATGCAGGGAGTGCACAAATAGCAATGAGGTGAGAGCAAAGCTTAAAGAGATGGGCTCGTACCAAAAAAATGAAATCAATGTGTGGCAGAATGCTCCCAATCCTAAGTCTACGAATGAACAGAAAATCATGCTCGAAATGATTTTTTAAGTGTGCACATTTAGAACAAATGGCCAAGTTGAGGACCTCACCAAGTGATACTCTCAGCCCAAATGACAAGATAATCCACCCCCCCTCCCCCATCTCAACCAAAATATCCGAAGGGATGAAAGCAACCAACACCACTATTCAGCCATTGCCCTACCTTTTTCGATTGTACATGACGTATGCAGAAGGTGTAAATATGTCCCTACTAGTTCCGTTTTGACAATAATTGCTTAGTCTAACTTGAAGTAGACATCTTAACTGGTCAAAAAGTGAATGCATCAGTTCTTTGAGCACCTACAAAACCAAGTAATACATAGAAGGGAGAGTGCTAAATGCAATCAAGTCACAAAAAGTTCGTTGCACCAAGCACTACGAGTGCTTTGCTAACAAGGTCACAAAATGTCAGGGAACACACAATATGGACAAGCTCCATTGTATGTAAAGTCAAGACCTGGAACCAGTTAGTGACAAAAATAGCTACACGAATGTCCTCTGATCACAAGAAGTCAGTGGAGTGTTTTGTACAACTAAAGTTGAAGCATGTTTCTTATAGAAGGCTCAGAAGACCCATTGGAAATCCAAGTTGGTGTTGACATGAATTTAAATGGATAAAGTTACTTTCAGGATGATGCAGGACACTACCAAAAGATCTTTCTTTGATCCAGATTCTTAAGAATGAAAATGGTGGTATTGATTTTCTTCATGGTCATGTTACTTTTCCAATCGGATTCCTAGTAGCAACCCGAGCTGCTGCTATGAGAGACTAAGGACGTTTCTCTTGCCGCATTGGCTTCTTTGATTCAAAGCCAGGGGGCTAAAGTGTGCATGGAGAAAAACTATACTCAACACGGTGATGGTACAGAGTATCAATTCATTACGACTGAGTTCACATGGGTTATGTAATTCGTTCAGCTGCACCTCGTAACTAGACCAAAAGAAGTGACAAATGGGTATACATAGTCCCGTACACTAACGATATTATGTGTAATTCTCTCATCCACGTCAAGAGTAGAACAAGAAGTTCTTAAGTAAATGATGTGCAACCTGGACTATTGTAAGATTTCTGAACCCTTTCTTAATATTGTTATTGTAGAGAAGTGTTGGGATTGTTTGGTGCACATCCTCAATAAATTGCTGGAAGCGAAAGTTCAGGTATACTTCATAATCAACAAGTCGAAGTAGGATGAGTTGACGTATGCTTGGCTCAACATCATGTGTGCTCAAAGCACTGAACTGCCATTTCGTTCGACAGTAAACTATCGGGGCAGTCGACCGAGTTGTAACTGTGCCTTCGCCTTGATCTTGAATCTTGACTGGCCACGAAGGCAAGGAGTGCCGTGAAGTAGAAAGTCGAGTAAAGAACTCCACCAGCAATAGAGTTGGTGGTTTCTTTCCTGGATTCTGCTAGCGTCTGCGACTTCGTCGTGCCGAGGGAAAGTTCGTCCAGTTCCAGTTCATTTTCAGTCATCTCGCACGAGGCACGTATTTGTGGAACTTCTCTAGGGATGGAACTGCTTGGCTCCCTTCTCGATGTCAGCCCCGACGATGTGCTGGAGCAAAGAGAAGTATCCTTGAGTACGATCTCCTGCGCACCTTCGGTCGACGCACTTGTGACTATCGTCATATACGCGCTGTTCACTACGAGCTTATCATCGCTTTCATCGTCGTCAGTCTCGCTCTCAGTCTCACTTATGTACATCTCCTCGTCTCCAACATTCTCGCCTATGCAGAGCGGCATCTTGAGACGAGAATTTGACTGAGGACAGCACGCGCCCAAGTTTTCTTGCGCGCCTTGACTTTCTAAGCTCTCGCACAAAGAAAAGTCATCTTCGAAGTCTCCCTCGCTGTCCGAAACACTGATGCACAAGGAAAAGTCATCTTCGAAGTCTCCCTCGCTGTCCGAAACACTGATGTCGCTGTCACAAACGCTGAATGATGTGCAAAACCCTTCATCCTCTCCGATGTAAAAAGAGATGTCATCGAGTGAATCTTCCTTGGAATCTGCCATGGTTACTGTGCCAAGTAGAATGGGATTGAGAGGATTGTGTTTGTGTTTTTATGTGACGGTAAGCTCCTGGTCGAAGGCACTCCGATCAGAAGACCGAGTTGCAATGAATAATGGCAGTGCCAGCGCGAAAAGGTGCCAGATAAGCGCCAAGCGTCTACCTAACCATGCGTTGGCTACAGCGAACATCATGTACCATAGCAAGAGGTCGCGTTATCGTGGACTTGACTCATCTCTCAGCTCCATCCGGCTCCAGCTGTCCAGCTCAGATCAGCATTGCCGTATTAGCTCCGCGATTCGCTCTCCCGGTGCGGGGTTGGATGAATCAGCACCCGGAGGAGGAGCGCGGGAACAGGAGGCAGACCAAGAACACGCCGAATCTGTGCTTGTGCTGTGCGTGCGGTGGCGCGTTCTTCGTCTTGCTTTGCGGCCGACTGCAGAGACGAGGCGTGGAGAATCAATGCGTCAGGGAAACATGAAATATCCCCTTAGTTTGATTTTACCCATAAAGTATGACATTGTTACTTACCGACCCAACTCATGATGCAAGATAACTAACAATGTTATTAGCCAATAATTATTTTACACCCATTTTATTATGACGAGGAAGAATAAAGTGCGTCTGTTTCTCGCGAAGTGATGCTGGGGCACAGAATTAGCATCCCGCCAATATAATTATTAAATCCCATTATGAATACAAATACATGCGTCGGAATCAGTATAAGAAATTAGAATGGTCAGATAGGCCCGAATTTCACTTTGCTGCCGATAGAAACGCCCGCATCGCAATTGCCTCCGCATCGCAATTGCCTATCGTACGATACGATACCTAAGTACGATAGTACCTACTATGTAGCGAGAGAGGAGGTAGATATGTGCCTAGGTAGATATGTGCCTGTATGTGCCATCCATCCACCAGGCGGAGCAAGACCATGTCAGCAAGATGGTCAGCCAGCCACTTCTAGCTTCTTGAGTTAGTCCACCTGATAAATACGACCTCAACCCCCTCTAGCCAATGGCTTCTCACCTGAATCATGATGCCATAGGGTTGCTTTGGAAGGTAGGATGGAGAAAGGGCAGCTGCAGAGAAAAATTATCCCCCTCTTGTTCAAAGCTATTGAGAAAGGTAGGTTCTTGGCCATGCAAGATGACATGTCACCTATCTGGAATGTGCATCACACATAGACTAACTTATTTCCAAGCCAAACCTTATCCAGTAAGGGGCTAGAGGCAGGGTAGCCCCCCCCCCCCCCCTTTGAGTGCACTTCCGCTCAATTAAACAGCCAGGGTATCTTTCGTAACATTCAAAGTTCCAATGAATACTACCGACTATACATCATATCGTTATGTAAGGGCTCACCCCATTTGTCGCTATAGGCAGCATTTTTTTTACTTTAACCCTCTCCCCCTCTCCCCCATTTAAATCAATTATGCCCCCGATTGCGCCAATCGATTTGTCTTCTTCTTGGCTTTCCAACGGTATCCTGGGGGGCATTCTAATTCCGAAATAAGGCCCCAAACGAGTCAGCTCCCCAGCGTCGATGACGCTGCTGCCCCGCAGCATTTCGCTGCCCCCCTCCCCCCAATCCTCTCCATGCCGGTGACCTTCCCTGGCGCCGAAACGATGCGGATCGGCCCTCCACTAGCTGGAGGAGGGCTGATCCGTATCGTTTGTTCGGCGCCATCGGCGGCGATCCCAGGGTGCCGCGACAGGGCGTCGCCAGCATTAGATCGCCACAGATGGCCGGTGGCGTCCACTACAGCTAACTAGTACACTTAGATTAGGGGTCTGCCACCACCCCCCATCCCGCTCCAGAGCGGCGTCCTTGGCCTCCCTGGGTCACCAAGGATGCCGCTCGGCGATGTTGATCGGCGGCTTGGGCGGGGGGCCGTCATGGATGACGCAGGCCACCTCCGATCAACTCTGTTTTCGGTGCTGGGGGTCCTCTGCATCGCCCAAAATAGCCCCATAGGTGGCTTGCCGGGCTACTATGGCGCGGCCCAGACACCAGGACCCCCGGCATATCAAGTATCCCCCTAACCCCCTCGACGTCGGCCGTCGATTCGGTGCAGTGGTGATGGGGTTGGGGCGCTAGGGGAGATGCTAGGGGGGCATTTGTCCTCTGGCGGATGCCATGGTGCATGTGGCGTCATGGCGTGTGGTCGGTGGGTTTTTGTGGCCGTCGAATGTAGTTTGGAGTTTCTGTTGGGTAAGAGGGATGGCAATGTACATGGAGTGCTAGGAAACGCTGTACGACAGCACGTCTGATAAATATTTTTTTATCGTTACGTGGTACAAAACTACATAGGAATATGTGGCGCTGTTGTGCAGAGTTGCTCATTAAAAATATATCATCGACCGTAGGATTACAACGGAATAAGTAATACGGTTATAACTGATTAGACTGCCGAAATTACGCCGTGCTACAGGGTCGAAATGTGCCCTTACATTACGATGCATTGCCAGCCAACACCCTCACATCTCCACGTTTTTGAGCTTATGCACTTCCCAGCAAAGTGATTCACACTGATTAGAATGCCCACACTAACCACACAGGCAAGCTTTTCAGCAACAGCGTCAGACAATCGCATGCTGCTGTAACTGGAAACGGCCTCTATAGTGATCTGTTCGCAAATTCCAAGGGGTTTATAAACCGCTAAAAGATGTCAGAACAAAGCTCGACAATTCAAAAATGACCCATCTGAAAGTGTCTTGGGTTTGAAAATTTGGCTTTGTACTATTCCTCCGTATCTGGGTATAATAACCCATCTGAAAAAACTTGGATTTCAAAATTTGAAGCACGCGAATCGAAAAGAACAATTCCGATCAGAATTTAGAATTCGAAACGTTGCGATCGACATGATGGACAATTGATGGACGTACGGCCGACTAGGAGGGAGAAACACGCCCTGTCCGTTCGGCCACACGGCCACCGACCAACAGACACTCGTCATTGGCTTTGTCAGAAATCTGAAATGTGACGACGATGACAACATCATGGCCAACAGCACACCTCCAACACCATTGATGCCCCCAGTGCCACGCCTCCCAGCGGATGACGCTATGGCCACCACCGTTGCCATCGAAGACGATGCCATGGACGTCGACACTACAAACGCATCGTCGCCATCGCCGCCGCTGGCATCTACACCTCGATAGTTGACTTGATGCCTCCATTCCTCCATCTCCACACCTGAACACCGTCACCGCCGCCCAGCCACCACTTTTGCTTTCACTACTGCTTCTCTGAAGTCGTATCCGCCTCTTCTTTAGCTATCGAACTCACATCATAAACTTCTGATGCGAGCAGATTTTCTAGTTTTTGCAACAGCCGGGCTCGTTCGTCTGAGTTACCTGCCTTACTCGGAGGTGGAACAACCTGTCCATTTTTGTCCCGTGGGGAAGTTACTCGGTGTTAGTCAAGAGGTCGTGGCCGAATGGACGACACTGGATCTCATCAACTGAATTTTCTGATTCTTCTTTCGCAAGCTGCAAGCATGTCACCCCTCTCTCCTTTTTAGCATGAAATTAATTCAATGTTGGATTGACGGCAGCACCGCACCACCTTTTTAGGGAGAGGAAGGGAAAAGCGCCAGCGAAAAAAGAACAACCGAATGGGCCGCAGGGGGTTCAGGTCAAGATATATTTCACAACAACAAAAAACACGACAATGAATTGCAGATTGGCGATACATCTGCAAAAAAAAACAAGGCGAAAATGCCGACTCGAATTTAGAAGTTTGGGAGGAACTTTGTCTAACAGTCAGCATTACGTACTTGAGTTGTAAAGGATGGAGATGTAACATAAAATTGGCCTTTTCACATTGAATCCATTGCCTTCGATGGCGCTGTCATGAGATCAAGCGCAGCGCAATGCACCTGTGGCATTGCGCTGCCTCCCCCTTTCTCACTTTCCTGCTTGCAGCTTGCCTGGGAAGTACTCGTTTAGAACTAAAATAATATTCTCCATGGATTCCAAATAATGAAATGCAGCGCCGTACTTACTTTCATGCTAGTATATCTCAGAATTCATTTGTAGCCACAGCAACTATTTCAATTGCAGCTCTAGGTAGTGTGTACATATAAGCATGTGAAAAGGGTATTGTAAAAGATATTTTGAAAATGAATGTATGTTGAGATTAATAAGTTGCAGCATTATTTTCAACTCTGCACAAGCAATATTGAATAAAAAAATAACGGTCAAATAGCTGGGCAGCATTGTAGGCACCAATCCTAGCAAATTTGTGTGCTCCTAGTTTTCCCAAAAGACCATTCAATCATGTTAGCACCATGAAATGTTTTTCTAACTCCGATGATAACCTCAAACAGTGGCACGGTGGCCTCATGAAAGCAATGTCAGTTGCTGCCGCCTTGAGCTCTGGATGCAACGTACACCAGCCGCTAGGACAAGAAGCATTGTGGCATCGACTCATCTTAACGCAAGCCAAAGCATGGAGCTTCGATGTTGCCAATGCGATTGTCATACTTCTGATCACATTCCAGGGATTTCAGAGTTAGTGGATTGATGTCCGTTGGGATATCCTTTTCAGAGCGGAGAAACGTAGATGCATGCGCCTCGATGCCAGTGCCCACATCGACCATGAATTAAGTGGAATCTGCGATCGGCGATATCGTGAAGAGAAATGTAGTTTCATGAGCTCCTTTGAGGCAAGGATCAATTTTGCTACATGGTCACGCCTAACGGATCTCCGGCCCTTGCTCCGGCCCTTGCAATTCGCTTGGAATCAACGATGGACCACCATTCATTAATGAAATCCGAGGGCTTGACTTATCTCTTAATGAAGTTTTCGCACCACTCGCGTACTTCTGATCCATGTCTCCGCAAGTCCAAGGGAGCATCGATTTCAACGGGAATTGTAGTGAGAAATGAAGGCACTTTGTCGAGCTTCGCCGTTTTGCGCCAACTCCATTTTCAACAGAAACATCTTAAGGACCTTTCACTTGCAAAGCACAAAATTGCGTTGATGTGAGTAGGTGTGAGATGTGGAATATCTTGAAGAGAGGTCGATTCTCAAGTCACGGGTCCATTTCCGCTATCTTCTTCATCGGAAGCCACTCTCATTCCTATGCCAAACCATCATCTCGTCAGCCACACGTGTTCCCATACAATGGAGTCGACTCTATCGGCGACGCAGAAAGTTCCGGCTCCTACTGGGAATACAACAAGTTTCCGAGGAAGGGAATCCTCACGAACATAACGTTCGCTGGATGCCATACGTGACGCGCATCGGGAGGATCTCGTCGATCGGCTTAGCGCGGCACGCTCATCCTTTCCCCCTCCCAGATGGAAGATCTGATGTGCACGACGTCGTGACGACCAGCAGCTGAAGCCCCCGCTTGCGCTGGGTCTGATGCCGACGGCGAGGGCCGGGGGCGCGACATTGCAGGTGATGCCCGTGATCGCGCGATATCTGCCGAAAGCGAAAGCCGTGCGTCTCAGGGCCGGACATCGCTAGGCTTCAGGGCTTCGCCGAGAACGGCCCCCCCCTGAAAGGGCTCATACATCCCCATCACCACACCTGTCGTCCGCGGCTTCGTAGCCAATCGTTTCGGTTGATGCAACGTGATGGTTGGGCGGGTGTTGTCCCATTTCGCTCGCAGCTCGCAGCGCGTGTTGCGTGTGAAAATAAAAAAGAGCTGCCAGAGGGCGAGCGTTTGTAGCGATGATTTGATCCGATCGATTGAATTGAATGGTTGGCGATAATACATCAGGGATATTATCAAATTTGAAAAGGACATTGTATCGCCAGATGATCGAATTACTGTGAAATCAGCGATAGTGATCATAAGCTCCCACGTAATGTCTGAACCGCGACTCAAAATCTGTGCGGAATGCACAATGCACGAGCAGAGTTCTAGGGGGTGACCTTTCTTCATGTCGTTATCTGCAAACAATGCATAGCTTCAAAAGAAAATATTTCATTGTCCGTCATTACGATGACGTTATTGTAAGAAGTTGTTGAAGATTGTTAATATCTTTTTTCTTACAAAATTCGAAATGATTAATTTCAAAATTAAAGTCATACCGGAGGTTTTAAGAAACATTTAAAACCAGAGCTTCTGTGTGGTGTGTGGTGTGTGATGTCACTGAATTTTAAGTTTTAGATTACGACCCCAAGGAACTGGTGTTGTCGTACTCTGAGTACCGCTTTGGTGTGATTGGTACCAACAAATTTTTGTGACATTTGCCCTTGCCGTTTTCTTTCACATGGGAATCAGTATAAATCGACGATTCCTGGTCACACCAGCCTCTCAACGTAAAATCCCGCTAGAACTTGAACGAGAACAAAATCAAAGGGCAGCAATTCACGCACGCACGAATCACATCACCGAACGAAGAGAACTTCTTGCACGGCGTCGGCGAGCGAACACGCGACACGCACCGAACGCCAACAACAGCCGGCTGACTTCCGGTCCGCCAACTCCCGACTCCCGACTCAAAACACACACAAAACTCTCTTCGTGGTTGATTGACGACGCGCGCGCGCGTTTTTCCGCCGCCGACCGCCCTCCGCCATCATCATCTCACAGTTTTTTCGAAACGCATCTCTGCACTTCGATTCTTCTCTCGGCGCCCTCCAGACCCAACAACGCCACCACCATGAACGACCAACAGGAGACGACGGCCAACACACCCACGGAGCCCAAGCTCTGCAAAATGGGCTGCGGATTCTTCGTAAGTTGTTTCGAAATGGGCCGTCGGTCGCGCGAGCGGGCGGCGTTGGCACGAGCGATGTCGCATCGGCGTCTTGACGTTTGGCGAGGTGGCACGGAAGTTCCATGGCGCGGGCGACCCTTCTGGGATCATGGCGAAGCCGTCGAATCCTCCCCCGTCCTTGGCAACCACCGGCGCCGCGGCAGACGCCTCTGTCCTCTCTGATTTCGGGCGGCGCTCTCGTTCGGTGCACCTTCGATTTCAGTCGCTGTCGTGACAGCGGACGATCGCTAATTTTTCACGATCGAAATCGATCGGCCCAGTCTCACCCTATCCTCCGTCCTTCCTCCCCCCTTCTGCAGGGAAGCAACGCCACCGGCGACTGCTGCTCCAAATGCTGGGACGGTCTTCGGAAGAAGGAAGGCGCCGCACCTGCCCCGGCGGTCCCCGCTGCCACAACGCAGCCGCCGCCGTCCGCAGCCCCACCTGCCATTGCCGCCCCATCGCCTGTCGCCGAGCCCGTGGCCGCGAAGGCCGAGGCCCGGCCCGCCGCTGTGTCCACCCCCACCAAGAAGAAGAAGAAAAAGAAGAAGGCGAGCTACAAGAACATGATCGCCGGCATGATGGAGGGCTCTGGCGAGCGTGATGCCGAGAAGGAGAAGGAGAGCATCCAGAAGGTGACTGGAGGAGGTGCCTTTGTGAAAATTGACCACATATGAATCACTCCGTGGCACTTTCGATGATGAGATGCTGATGCCGTGATTTATTTGGGATGGATAGGTTGGTTGAGAATGCCCCCCAATCCCATTTTTGTCACAAACATCACTCAGGCTGGAAGGGATGGTTTCCTTTCGGCTGCAAAGTCGTTGGGATGTTTGGCTACCAGGCTGAGCGTCCTATCGGAGCGGCGTAGATTACTTTGATCGGTGGATATGCCCTCTATGCTGGTACTTTCTTGTAGAGACTGTTCGATGAATTATTATTAGCGGTGTAATAGAATTGACCTGGGACCTGCGTTATGGTGTGAGATGCTGCTGATGAGGGGACCTTTTGGCTGTCTTCACCTACCTGCTCTGACTCGATGGATGGATTTTGCGCAACTGTCACTTTCTAACCCTAGGTCACGAGCCGTGGGGCAATTTGCTATCTTTTATCTCAGTGCATGAAGGTACAAATACACCCCATGTCGCATGGGACTCCGGCACAACATTTCCTTGCCCGCCACCCCTTCCTCAAGAGAGGCGCGAAATTTCAATCGTACGTCCACACAGTTCTGGTTCAATATCTTCTCTCATCACAATAAATACTCTCGAACGACTCCAGCACACTTGCTTGCCCATAAATGCCCATCTCTCCAGGGCTACCCGAACCAAAAAGCACAGAACCACAAAATTTCCATCGTACTTCCCCATGCTAGTTCTGTCCCCAGCGTCTCTTCACACTTTGCAGCATAACATAACGAGCTAGACAGCCGACAGCCTGGCAATCGAAGGTAGAAACCATGGAACTAGGAACACACAGATGATGTGGAGTTCAACGTTACACTATGAACTCAAACTTGAAACTCTAGAATGCCAAATAATGCAGGGGGCTTAACCTTCATGGGTGATAGACCCTGAAATCAATAATGAGGTATGAATTTGTAGCTAGGCCGCCATGATTTGATCCGTGTTTTTTTTTGGGATA
>JALLPA010001105.1:0-11864 GCA_036939895.1 Thalassiosira exigua
GATCATTTTTGGATCGTCGGCCTGACCGACGAGCGCCAGGTTTGTGCGTCGTGTCTGCAATTTGTGTGGCAAATACTAATGGCGACAGATAAGTGCGGCGGGTTGCACGGTTTGAACCCCCGAATTTGGACGGGAAAAGAAGGGGAACGTACGATAGGTATTGTAAGCACTGACCAGGCATCGATATTATCTAAAAAATAATGTTTTTTCATTCTAATAATTTAAAACGGACAAAAAATAATATTAATACAATGATCTCAATGAGAACAAGAATATTTTGAAATTTAATATATTTGCTTCCCGTCTGAAAATAATATTAATATATCTCAATATTATATTGCAATTAAGAATATTAATATCACAAATATTTAATATTCCTCTAATATTTCCTCCCTTCGATAAAAGTCACGCACTACAATGATTCTGTCTCGGACGACGGAAGACTATGGAACTTACCGGTCGCCGCAGACACTCAGACTGTACGTCCGCCTACTCCAGGCCAGTTATTCATGTGTGAGGCCCTATTCGCAGCTGTTCCCTGACCGGGGACGGAGGGCAATCAATGGCAGCATGCCCGCAGGTTAAGAGTCGCCGTGAGCCGTGACGCATGAACGATTCCGTCTCTGGGGCCGTTTGTACTTACCGGTGCCCGACGGCCCTCAAATTTGAGGCCCCGCTCCTTCACTCCAATTGCTTTGAGGTGGGGTTTGATTCCCAGCTCTTACCTGGCCGGGCGACAGAGGGCGAGCGATGGCAGCGTGGCCGCAGGTTAGGAGTTGACGCGACATATCAATGATCCCCCAAACTTTCAGACTTACGGTTGTCCGACGGCCCTCAAATTTGGGGTCCTGCCCTGTTGTGCCAATCGCTTCCATGCGGGGCTCGATGCCTAGCTCTTCCCTGGCCGAAGGACAGAGGGCAAGAGATGGCAGCGTGGTCACAGGATAGGAATTGGCGCGGGGTCACTCAATTTCCGAGCATAGAATGTACATCGAAATTAGGGCAGAGGTCGGCCCAATTTTCGAATCTCTGGATCACAGGGTGGCAATTCCCTTTTTGTACAGGCTGGGTACCCTTCCCACCTCGTCCTCGATGGCTGCAATCCAAACCTCTACCAGCCCCGGTTGACCTGCGAGTGAAGATTGGGAGGGTTGAAAAGAAGTGATTAGCTTTCATTGGAACAGCGCCAGAGGGATGCAGGAAGTGTGGCAAAGACGACTGCGCGACGAACAGCGGAGCGGTCCCCGGTTGTTGCCACCGCGATCGGGGCGGCCGACGAACGGAGAGCTGAAGTTGAAGGGCGGGGGAATGATCCGATGCGTGGATCTAACTCCCTTGCGTCATTCTGTGGCTCTGCGATCTTTGCCGAACCAACGAACGGCTACGCAGCGTGTCGAGCGGCGCCGCCACGCGGAGCCGAAGAGCGTTGAGGCGGCAGCGGCGACGGTCGTACCTGCGATAGGGAAGGAGGCGTCGAGGAGAAGACAGGGGTGAGTTGATGTCCGTTGATTGACCCGTGCGTCATTCAAACGCTTGCGCGAGCTTTGTCGAAAACCAGCGCACGACCTCACCGTGCGTCGAACGGGCGCCGGCCGCTGGCTGGCCGCGGGCACACGGCGTTGAAGAGCGTTGAAGCGACGGCGGACATGCCAAAGATGGGGAAGGATTGAGATGCTGTCGTTGGGGGGGGGGTGTTGCCGTTGCCGTTGTAGTTCTGATGATTGGGTGCGCAATGACGATGGCACGCTTGCGCAAGCTTTGCCAAACCAGCGCACGGCATCGCCGTGCGTCGAACGGGCGCCGGCCGCTGGCACACGGCATTGAAGAGCGCGTTGAAGCGACGGCGGTGATGCCAAAGATGGGGAAGGGTGGAGATGCCGTCGTTGGGGGGGGGTGTTGCTGTTGCCGTTGTATTGTAGTTCTGATGATTGGGTGCGCAATGGCGAGGCACGCAGCGCAAACAGTGGTGTGTTTGGCGCGGCCCTTTTGCATGATTTTTGTGATGGTTGGGGCGAGTTTGGTAACGTTTTGCACGCTTTTGGCAGCTTTTGGTGTGTTTTATCACCAGGGGTAAGTATTAACTGATATTAAGTAATATATTAGTTCTGTTTCAAAGAATATTTTCAAATCTAATAAAAGTTCACCGAGTACTAAACGAATATAATACCGTTGAATCCTTTTGATAAATAATATTTTTTAAATCTAATATTATTATTTTCGTAACTAAATAATATAATACTGAATTTCTAGACCTAATATGACCAAAATTAATATCGAGTTAATATTTTGAAAAAATAATATCGATGCCTGGTGTCAGGCTCATCAGCCGATAGGGCTCTTTATCAGATGACTCGTATGCGTAGCCGTACGTTGGAGCTTGGTAGTAGCTAGGATACAATGCATTTGTATTCCTACGTATGTAGATATTGTCAATGGATACCTTTTTGGTATCCAGTCGTGACATAAAGGCCTCTGGACCGAAGTGCCTATGACAGTTAGCATCAGTCAGATCCAGTAGAAAATGCAGGTTTTGGTGTTACGGGCGTCTCTGATGAACCACTGCCACCCAACTGGGATGGTGATCTAAGGTTTGGGCTGAACTAAGATCGATTTTGCTTCGATTTCCTGCTGGAAGCGACTTTTTTCTGCGTCAAGTGTGTCCTCAGTGACATTTTTTCTTCACAGGTGAACTTATGAAATCTACCGTTGCATTTGCACGGGGCAAAGATGTCCGAATTGCCATTCAGTATATTTGCTTTGTCGTTCCGAAAGTGATTGAGAATGTCAATGCGCTCTGACATACAAAGTTTGGATTGCATCGTACACAAAGATTTCATGCATTGAATGCGGTCCGCATGACAGAGAATTCTGGGGACCATAATTTCATTCATTCTTGCCTTCACTTGGTTGGAATTCTTACAGTCTCTGCAATGGTCAGCAAAATGTTCTGTGAAAGCATCAACTTTGTGTTATCCTCCGCTTCCTGTCCAATTCTTCCTAAATTTTAGTCTTCTACTCTCAATCACCTTCCAAACTTCATTGATTTGTTGTTGAGTACGCATTTTTTGGTAGACCTGGGTTTTACCAACATAGTTTTTCTTGCACAAAACGCTATGATCAGCATACCTTTCTGCGTCGAAAGGAGATTTTCAAAAAATCGGATCCGGCACTCGCTCCAAACAGGTACACCACGTAGGAATAGTACTTAAACATTACCCCCCTATTACCCCCGTAGGTTTCCACCATCTTTGCTCGATACTCTCGAGTCACCGGTACTCACACGACGCGTTTTCATCGCTGTGACCCTTCGAAGAGCTTCATCGATTCGAAGCTTCGTCGTCGCCTCGTCGCTCGACGCTCGCGCGAAAATGAATTTCAAACTTGTTCGAGCGTGCGCCTTCGTGCCAGCGCTGCCATCGACTCGATTTCATTTTCATTTCGTGCCAAGGCCGCGTCGGACCGCCGCCTTCACTGCCGAGGACCTCCGAGGCGAAGCGTTCGGATTACAATACGAATTTGATTGGTTAGTCTCCTCTTTTGTATTGTCCTGGATCCCTTCTCATCAAGTATCTACATGGTAAAGTAGCGGGGGGCGCGGGTACACCTTCTCTAAGGTATGGTATGGAATCCAAAACGCTTGTGCTGTGCATGGACTCCAAATGCTCCGCCTCATATCTAGATATATTGGAACAGTTGCATCATCTTCTTTCCGAATTCCCCACTCTGTGTGCTTCGATCTCTTCTTGATAAGAACTTTCAAGCTGTCCCACCGCTGCCCTGAGTTCTTGCAGTACTTCCCCTCTTTGGTGTTGGGAGGTGCACCAAGTTTGACCATGTTGACAAGGGTGTCCACTATTTGCTCCTTGGTATGGGACAAAAGCCATTGTCATCCTTCATCCCGAGTGCAAAACCTTGACTGCCGCTGATCAATTGACGATTGATGCTTGTTTGTACTGAGAACTTCTAGGCTTAAGCTAGATGAAGATGCTACAAAAAGGGAGCTCGCAATTTGTGTGAGCGCTGTTTATTGCGTGCGAGTAAAATTTTCAGGACAATGTGGCTGGATCAGCTGTGGCAATCCCACAACACTGATCTTTGGGTGGTCACGTTGATCGTGTGATGGGGTCCCGCTGGACTGTCTAGTGTGTGGTACTTGGAAATCCTCGGCAATGGGATCAGCTTGTGATAGTGGTCCCCAAGGATTTTAGAAGCTTGCAAGTGCCTCCCCAGGGCTGTTTTAGATTCTTTTTGGGATCGTCGTCCTCCGGTAATGCCACCCAACAGAACAAGAGATCTTCCCTGAATGTGAGCGTCAACACGTCCAGTATCATGTTTGTTGGATCAGGATAGGAGCAAAATGCCATCATCATCGTGCAAATTGGCACGGAAGGCCATACCTAGCTGCCTAGCTCCTGCTCGGATAGCTTCTTACCACACATAAATGCAGTTTATAGCTGTATGAGATATTTATAGATATAGATAGATAGAGAGAGAGAGAGAGAGGTGTGATAATATTAGTACAATGTTTTTATTGGGCTTCTGACTCAAATCTGTGTTAGAAAGACCTGTTATTTCTGAAAAGAACCTCGTACTGACGACCTATCACGTTATTAACAGATAGAGCTTCAAAAAAAGGTGCTCCCGGCCGAAGTCGCGCCTGCAATTCTCACATGGAAAACAACCATGTTGTATCATTTACAAATTAAAATCTTTTATTTTAGAGATGTAACATGACACCATACTACAAATAATATATGACGACCATTTAAACTCCATTTTAAAACAAAAAAATTGCCACAACAAATATCGTCAAAAAATACCTACAACGGGCTTCCTTTGTGCATGAGGTCGTTCCCTCGAAGCTTTTACGACGACAATTGAAGTTGTTGCGACAAAATATGGAATATTTAAATGCCAGTTCATGCAATTATGGATATTTTAGTTGAAATGGTAAGATAAATGAATATTTACATTAAAAAATCAAAAAAGACAAAAGAGATTTGATTATTTTTTACCTCATTTCCAAAATCCTTCGATCGGGAAGACTGTTGTAAAGGTTTGCCTGGGTAGGTATAACGAGTTGTGCAACGGCAAGCCAAGTAGACAGATGTTGCCATCACTGAATTAATAACGTAGGAATTAATGCATCTAGGATACTGATCAGGACATGTACTAAAAATGTAATCCTATGGAATTGAAAGGGTATTGGTTACCATCCCTCTACCAATTTAGGCTAATTCTACAAAAATGTAGAACCTTCATTATGCGAAAATGTGATGATCTACACTTCTTACATCTCCTTCTTATCGTTTTATTGCTCTGATTTTCCTTCTTGAGTCTTTTCTGGCTCTTTGCTTTGGAAAAATGATATTGTTCCGATAGAACAATGGAACTTTCACTCCCGATGCATAACAAAACCCAGTTCAGACACTGGTTGTGAAATTTGTAGTGTATGAAAATCTGGAAGACTAACCGGATATTAAATTGAATTTAAGACACCGAACAAGTTCTGATGCAGACACCCCCCCCCCCCCAAATAGACACCATAAGCCACAATGGCACTGCTTGTGTCTGCGATGCAGACACCAACTGTCTGCAATGCAGACACCAACACGTGTACTACCGACCTTGATTCGTTGCAACGGTCACTCTATTTTTGAATCTACCTTATTCAAATACAATGTCGTTGTATCTAATTGGATCTTTATTTTATTTATACCAAAAGCAAGCAAATCTAAAAATACATCCGTATCAATTGGCTCTGGCTCGACCAACAGCTCCACCATCTCCCTTCTCTTCTCTCCGAGCCACAGCCAGCAGCCAAGCGTCCTCTTTCCGTTCTCTCGTCCTCCAACATTTGCCACCTTCATCCCTACCGTGGCCCACCTGGACCGTCACCATCATCTGTCCCCGGCTAATTTTCCTCCGTGCGTTTCTCTCGTCCCCCTCCTCTCTGGCTCATCCCTTCTCCCCCTCTCCCTAGCAAGGCAACCATCAACCGATCGTTCCTTGCTCTCCCACCTTAGTGGAATTACTATTGGCACAGACACACCAGTTTATTTTTTATGATGAAAAAAACATGTAAAAATAGGGTAAAATCTGTTTTCCTAAATTCAACCAACATGCAATCTAATTTCATGCGCCGTGACTAACTGATTATGGCGCAAGGAATTCCAGTCAAGCGTTTAATTTTCTTTCTCTCTGGCTTCTAATATCGTCGATGACGCCAACAGCCTTTTTTTAAGACAAAAAGAATGATTTTTGTTCGATGCTCGATGAAAATATGCTCCTGTATGTCAAACAAAAACATCATTAGTGTCTAAAAACACACATCGATATTTGAGCCGGACAAAAGCGTTAAAATTATGAACGACCGATGTCTGACAAGAGAAACACCAGGCAAAAATACTATGGTTTAGTGTCTGCGGCATACACCAAGATACAAAATTTTCCTCATTAGTGTATTGACTAGGTTTCGTGATGTGAGATGACACAGATTATTGTATATCACCAAAGTATTTTTCTCCAAGTGCTGTGTGCATCTTTCTGGCCTCATTTAAAGTGACAAGATTGGTATCAACAAAAACAGCTATGTTTCCTTGGTTCTAGTGCTGTAATTGCAATAAGAGGTCTCAGTGGTTGGAGTCACAGTTAATTGCTCATTATGAATAAAATTGTTGGCATGTTGTCATCTTAGATCATCCGGTTATTGCCGACACATTGAATTCCTATGTAGAGCAGGAACTCGTAGCACGGTCGGATCTCTATGGCACAAGACTGGATTTCTCCAATTTTAGGGGATTTGTATAGTGCAGTACCCTATGTTCTATCCGAAAGGTAATTATTTTACTTCCTTATCGTACAAACTATTCACAGCCTATACTTTTACTATATTTGAGGTTTTTGACTATGACCATGACCAATACCTCTAGCCGTTCCGGTGAAAAGGAAGACACAGCGTTGTATATGCCTTGTCATCCCTACTGCTCCCTTCAGCCGATATAATTGATATGTTACATGCACTGGAGTTCCTTTGTTGGTGCCTCGAGATGGGTTGCACATGCACCAATGGCTTTAGGCCCTTCCCATAAAAATGAGGAAGGCCTAGGAGATATTGTACAGAGTTATTGATTAAAGACGTGACGATATTGTAATCTACAGTTTATCAGCTATAAAAATATACAGTTATTCGTACATAGTTTTGTTTCCAAGTTTTTGGAAGCCCTGGAACCCCCCCCCCCCCCGGAGACCTACTGCACCCAATTGATAGCTGAGGTAATCGGCTATCAAAACGTACGTGAGGGGTGATTCCAGAGATTCAACAACAACAAGTAACAGAAATCTTTAGATGCATCCCATGGGCCAGTGAAGGCGATTAAACTACACTCATAATCTGTGACTGAGATTTCATCCCAAAGGCCCTTACAGTTGCCAGGGTCCCAGGATTTTGCGCTGCATCATCGCAATGATGTGCCCGCAAAAATTTATAAGAGGTCGACGTCGACCAATGTTCTCTCTTTCAAAATTCACTGTTTGTTCCTTTCGATGTTCTACCCGAGAGTCCCTCGGCTCTCTCTAGTTTCGACCGACAGCACAATTTTTTTGTTCCCTGCTGTGGCCGGCATTGAGGGGCAGTTCTGCAACCCTTTCTTCCGGAGGTGGGCAACCATACCTCAAGCTCTCTCTACTTCTTCATGCATATTATTCTACTCCTCTCCATTCCTGTGATGATATGTACGCCCTTCCAAAAGACACCTGTATCGGCACGGTTGCTGTGTTGGTGCCCTCTCTTCTTTCGCCTCTCCTTTCGACTGCTGCCTTTTATCTCTCTTCTATTCTTCCAGTTCCTTACATGCCGTCGATTCCTCGTCCATCATTGGCATCGGCGATACTATCGGCAGTTGGCTCCTTCCAGGGTCTGCTGTTGCACTGGCCGCTTTGACCCTTGTTAAATCTAGACTTGAGAAGAAGTAGGTTGGTTTTGATGTCGCACTTGCCGTGTCAATCCAAATTCCTTGTCGGTCCTTTGTCTGTCGGTGGCCTGTGTTCTTCCCTGTCCCCGACGTTGGCGAAACAACCGGTAGTACCCCTCCCCCCCCCTGAGTCTGCTGTTGCACCGGCCACCTTGACTCCTTCTATGTACATATGGCTGAGGGGGGGATCTCCTACTGCCGTACTCACCGCTTTGTTCCATCGTTCTTGAGCTTCCTCTTCCTCCTCTATGTTCTCGTTCTCGTCCTCCTCCGGGATCGTGCTGATAATCGCTTCCTCCAATGCGTCTTGTCTTCCTTGATGGGGGATGTTAACACCTCTTATTCTATCTGCTCCTCCAACCCTCTTTGCTTTTGCTTTGTCCATTCCGCCTCGTATTTGAGCCGTCACTGTTGGGCTTGTCCCAACCGTTTGCTAATCGCATGGTGTTGTCGTTCCTTAACCCGTTGTGCCAGCACGTCCATAAACTGGGGTCCGATGACTGGCTCGCGATCCGGTGGAGGTTCTTGGCCATTTCTCATAGCCTGACTTTGCCTGTAAATGCCTTCCTGCCAAACCAAATAGCTGCTTAGCTTTCCCCCACACCATCCAGACTTCATTGCCTCCCTTCGGCCGTCGCTAACATATGACTCTACCTTTCCTTTCAGCCCCTCTTGTTTTTGCTTTCCCTTCTCGCGAAGCTCATGCTCGTGCTGACGCTTTCGTTCTCTCAACTTTATTCCACCCAGACTCCCCTCCCTCTTTATCTCGTCTAGCATTCTCCCTCCTCCAAAGATATTGTCTTCAATCATCTATAACTCCCATGTCGTGAAGTCCCTGGGGTCTTGTTTGATTATTGCGTCCAGCTTCACTATGAGTCGCCGGCAAAATCTGATCCCTCCGCCCTCGTTCTTCCATATCCCAATTGCTCGCCCACCTATGCCATCGGGGGGATTGGACGTAGATGCTTTCCGCTCCTCTGGGAGGGATGACCAGGAGCAAAAGGAGCTATCGGCATCGGTGATGGGGGTCTGATCTCCATCACTTGGCTGCATCGGTTATGTTTAACCATTTGGCCTCGAATTTTTGGCGGTCGGGGTTGGGAAGGGTAAAGGACTAAGCATTCTGCACGCGGCGAGCATTGCCTATGTCAGCGGAGGTCAATACCTTGCCCTCTAGGGCGGCTGTAGAGGCCATGGTTTGGGGACGGCCGAGCAGCCGTTGGTCGCCCGGCTGCCGTAGGTCACACGTAGGAACTAGTAGTTTTGTTTGGTCTATTTTCATTTCGGTTCATGGTGCAAACCACCTGTTGGCTGTTGGGTGCACTGTAGCTGAAGTTATAACTTAGTTACTCTAACTCTATCTAACCAAAACAAAGTCATAGCAACCCATGATCCCATTGATATCGGACCAAGGTCATCTGTTATAATCTAAATCCAACAATTTAATTTACAGAGTTGACTTTGTGCTTGAAATTGAGTACTGTTCGCTAATTCTTGTTGGTGTTTGGTGAGTCATGGTATAACAAGATATCACATAATGATTCATTACCAAGTCTTTTCTTTCACATATGATGGGGTGAGATGGAGAATATTACTAAGCATTTTTTTGTATGAGTCTCTATTGGGATAGGTCGTTATGGAAATGTTCATTTAAATGTGTTCTTCTCTCAATAAGAAGCTCTAATAAATGCTCAGGATGTGGCTGCAAATATTCTTCTCTTTGTCCTAATGCTAGAGTTTGGGGAAAGCAATTGCCCATAGGAAGCACATATAATGGGCGGATGGCAAACGGACAGTGGAGAGATGCACTTACTTTATGATTGACGGCAACCTGCGGCGGAAACCAAGCTGCACTTTTTGCCATCACCATCATCAGAACTCCATATTAATACACGACCACGCACGTGCGCCACATCAAAAAACAGTTTAACATATTCTGCAGCACTGGAGAAGAGCCGCGGCAACAAATTATCTGTACTGGAGTGAAGTTTTCAGGATCACTCCCCTCTCCCCTCTGTTTTATGACTAGAGAAGTACTATTGTCATGGATATTGTCGTTTGAACCGAATTCAGCATTGTCAGACTTCACCGACATCAATATCTCGGAGAATTGTTCAACAGCGACCTCATATGTAATGTTCTCGTGTCGTCGCTTCGACAAGTCTGTAACAAATGTGGCTGGTCTGCGCTGAGTGTTCCTGGATGGTACAGTGACAAAATACTGGTGCATTTTTCTCCTTGCTCACTGTCCCACTCGGAACCGATGCTGTGGCGTATTATTTGTTGCATTGCCATCATGTACGCTCCATGCATTATTTGGATGTTCCATTGGTCTGTGCCATTTCTTCTAGGGTATCGTTTCTGTACTTCGCTGAGTACTTCGGCCGCGCGAGCGGAGCAATTAAGCACCGCTTCAGCTGAATTGTCACTTAGAATCCATCGCACGAAGCATAGAATGCCCACGACAGCATTCCGGCAACCTTTAACAGTTGGAGCTGCACCTTCCTTTCTAGCAATCCAACCCTTTTCCTTAAACTTCGAAAATTTTCTTCCATTAATAGTACCATGTCATCAGTGTGCAGGCTGATACAATGTACAACGTGATTTCCTTCGTTTTCCGCACCCGTTTTTCTGCTGTTATCTGTCCAATCAAAGCGTCCGGATCGCCGGGGAAATCCGTTTCGCTCTGACGACTCAAGTAGGCGTAGAGCTGTCTGAAATTTTTTTATATTGGTTCTTTTGATATTTTCCAGCATCCTTTTCTTCAATCATGCCATGAAACGATTCGGCCATGTAACGAAAGCTGCCCAAGTGAAAGACGTGCAGCCGCTCAAATGGCGTGCAACTGTGTACTCTGCGGAGTCTGTCTGCAAACGACAGCGTGTGAAAAGCATTTGGGACCCAGAATCTCCGGGATATCTCTCATTAAATCTGCGTCATGTTGGCGTTGTACAATGTCCATGTACGTGAGCGGCACACAAGATTCGGGATCAAATGACATGTTTTTGCATGGGTATTTGCACATGCGTCAAGGGAAGGCACAGTTCTTTTGCAATTGGTTGCAAATACCGTTATGACCAGCTGTATCGCCAATGATGAATTGAATGTAGAACTTCAATACTACCACCTGGCCATTGAGCTGTGTTCGTATTCCGCCCTGGTCGCACACACGCTGCGAATATCAGAATATCTCTCTCAATATGTAATAGTGTTCCGTGGCCTTTTCATCTGCTGATGCCAAGTGTGATCTGCCCCTACCTAGATCAAGATTTGGAACGTATCCCAGAGATCTCCATGCTTTCACTTTTCTTCGAATTTCAGGAGTGAGTCGTCCAATGGTAAATAGAAACGGGGCAGCCCCGTTCACGCCGTGACTTCCAACGCTGGCTTTATCATAGAAGGCAACCAAGGGGCAAAGTACGTGGTTTGGTTTGGTGCAAAAACGCTTCCTGGCTTGCTGTGTCAACGTGGATGAGTGCAGAGCCCCGATTTTTCTGTTGGGATCGCTAGAGCCGAGGTCGGATCTTCCAGCGACGAGGGGTCACAAAAGTTGCCGTGATCTGTTTTCATTGTGAGAACGTTGTACTCACTCACAACGTTCTGCTTTGACATGAGATCTGTGTCGTGCAGAATCGGTAACACCTCTGTGGCAAAGTCGTACGTAGAGATAGAAATGGTGCGGCCATCCATGGGGCTAGTGGTGTTGCGGATTTGGGGTTTATGCTTTTGTGTGTGCACTCTCTCTGATAAATCCGAAAGAAAAACCTCCCTACTGGAGAACGGTGATTGTAGCCATATTTTTTTCCCTTTCAGCTCCCTTTCGTTGCGTCTGGAATAGATGTGTTCCCATCCCAGGTCATCTAAAAACATACCGCGCGTGGTCACGGATCA
>JALLPA010001106.1:0-17523 GCA_036939895.1 Thalassiosira exigua
ACATAAAAATATTAGTCGTGGTTCAAGTGCAACTCCGACTTTTACATTACAGCAACCTGAAGTATCGATGATGCTTGTTGGAAGGCAGTATCGTACGTACGTTATTCCTGCCCTAGGGCGGATACTACAATATCGATATCCTCAGTCAGTCCTCGGCGCGCTCAAAAACGAAAAATGGATCTTTACCCTAACCTTTGTCCTTACGAATCCGAACATAGAATGAGTCTTTTTTGTTAGCAAAGTCGAGTGCTCAACAGCCGTGAATTAATAAGTACTCATATCAGTAGAAAACCACATATTATGTTATGTATCAATAAAATACATAGGATCGTTTCAATACATATCGAACATAGCAATAATTTTGCGCTGTCAGAAGGGGATGGGGTAAAATAGAAAGTAGGCCCTGAGTTTCATTATTAAAAATGCTTTCAATTAGAATCTAACCAGATCTAAATGACAACTGGCGCTTTTTTGAGTCGCAAAAGAATAATGACGAAAATTTTTGTTGACTCGTATTTGATCGACTCCGTTTTTTCGTTTTTGACTGGCGCCAATTTTGGGGGCTCCCACTAACTATCGTATTGCTTTTACACTGTGCCCGAAGCCCATAGAAAAAAAATGCCTCCCTGCCCCGCCCAAAATAGGCACCTTGGTTAGTCTCAATACTTCAGCTGTAGGATATCTAGTAATTTTCATTCCTACGTAGATCGTCATACATGTCGCGATCGGACTCTGGAGGTAATATTATCGCAAAACATATCTACAATTATCGCTAGATATAAAGGCCAGCGTCCCAACGCGCGAGACGACCACGAGACCAGAGACAATGGCCAACTTCTGCTGCCTACAATTTCCAATCGACGGCACCGACCATAGCCATTTTTGGCCTTGTCATCATCCTTATTGCCTCTAGTTTTGATGCAAGTGATCCATAAATGCCTCGAACAGATCCGAACCGCGAACACTAGAGGCGATGGCGTGGTCCCGTTGTTTCGGTAGCGCCGTCGCTAACGCTATTTCGGTGCGGCTTCGTTCACCGTCGTGAAGTCCCCGCGTGCCGCAGCCTCATTTCTGATGGCCATAGCCATCTTGACGGGCATACCTCTGTTCATATTCCTCCAGACACGCGAAGGTAAGAATATTCTCGCAATCGGGGCCGATCTCCCCTTGATTTCGCCATTATTAACATTTTTGTCGCGCCGAAGTAGAAGCCGAGGGAGTCCAGCGATCTCTCGCGTCGCGGTGTGATCGAGGCGGCGGCCCGCGCGGGGGCGGCCTCCGCCCTTATCGACGCCCTGGAGCCGAAGGTCGCAAAGGGCGTTGCTTTGGGATTGGGCGCGCCCTGGCGAGGGGGCTGGGGGAGGGGGGCGTGCCTGGCGTCGCGTTGGAGGAGTGCACGAGGGAAGGCGCGGAGCGCAGAGCGGGCTGCGAGGGAGGTCGCGGAGTGGATTCGCCCCATCCTTGTCGACGCCCTGGAACGGACGATGCGGGAGGCGATGGTGCCGGCGTAAGAGGTGGCGACGCGGTGGATGTTTGAGCAGACCGCGGCGACGCTGGAGCGGGGCCTGACAAGCGTCGCGTTGAGTTGCCGAGCGAGCGACGAGGGCGCCGTGTCCTCGTTGTCACCCGTGCGTGTCTGCGCAGATGACGCAGATGGGCGAGAAGATCTGATCGCTGTCGGAGGAAGTGACCCCGCTGCGTCAGGCGCTCGACGCGGCGGGCCAGAGCGACGGCGCGCGTACCGCGCAGCCGGAAGGGCCGGCCCGGCCCGCGGGGACGCGGGACGAGATCATCCCCCTCTGCATCACCCGTCGGTACGAGGAAGCCTTCTAGAAGGTCGTCGAGGCGGTTGACGGAGACATCGTCCTGTTCCCGTGCAAGAGCGCCAACGTCGCCGCGGCGTTCGGGGGTACGGGCGGGCACGGGGAGGGCGCCGCCGCGTCGGCGATCAGCCAGCCCATCTTGCTCTGCATCATGCAGCAGCTGGGGGAGGTGTTTGTGGGCGCGTCCGACGCGGGCGCGGGAGACGTGAGGGCGATCTTGAAGTGGCTCCAGGAGATCGAGATCAAGATTGACCCGGCGAATCCGAACATACAGCATCGTGAGTTTCGATCTCGGGCGTGTTTTTTTCCTGAGGTTCGTTTTCGTGACAATGTGAATGCAATCTAACGACTCGTTGTTTTTCCCTCCGCCGTCCAGGACCTCTTGGTCAACGTCAACCACAAGATGTCAAACTTTAATCCCGCATTTTGAAGGCCCCTGCTGACGCTCATGCAGTTGATTTTCGGTCTCTTATAGTTAGACTGGCGCCGGGCGAGAGCTGGGAGGATGCTTTGAGCCCACTATTCTTTCGTTTGGTTGCAGTCTGTTTAGAATCCAATAAGTACAGCCATTGGCCTTCTTGGCATTCAGCAAGAGAGAGGCACGCCTTGGATATGAAGCCTCCCTATCGTGGAGAGGCGCAACTATTACCTCATTCAGACTGGCATACGTTGGTCCTGATTCAGAAGTCCGCTTCCTCCGTTTGTTCGGGCAACGCAGCCAGCGATCCTACTAATATAAAAGCAACCTTTTATTCAGACTTTGACATTGTGCGACAGTACAAATCTAGAGAGAGAAGAACCGAATAGCCCCACACTTCAGAAATCTCTTTCTTCCCCCGATTATCATGACATTTTTAGATTTCTATCCGCCCCCCTTAGAGAGAATCCATTTGAGGCCACCCTGAGCATCATTTGTGAGCGTACCCACAGGTACCTAGGCCTCTGGCATCACACGACCGCCGGGGCCCAACAAAATGTGGGTCCCTGGTCGGAACTCCGGGCCGAAGGTCTAGACTCTAGACGATTCCCAAAGAGGAGCGTCTGGAGGCACCAACGTAGGTGAGTGTCATTCGGTCGCTTTGTGTCGCGTTGATAGTGCGGATAATCTAGGTAGTTACCCTTTCGTTATTAAATTTTAAAACAAATTCCTTGGCTGAATAATTCAACCTTTCTAGCATATTGGATATTGCATTTTATTTTCCTACAAATCAACCTTCTTTCTACATAATATTTTGCATACCTAATATTTGTTTCTACCGGGCGATAAACTTTCTGCCCCTCCTGTTACTCGTGCCGAATTCCTATGTGAGATGAGAGATTCTACATCTCTGTTAGAGGCTGAATCGATAACTAACGTAGGTGCCTGGCTGCCAGAGGTTGTCTCAAAAATTAACTAGTAAAATGTAAGGTGCAAAAAGCTCATCGGGCAGGGGGACAAGTGTGTCCCTTGCCCGTAGAGAGCCTGGAGTCACGCGTGACCCCGTGATCAGGGTGCTCTCGATAGAGTGCCAGGCTCAAACCCCAGCTTCTTCCCAGTTACTCTCATGTTCGCGGCCTTGGAGCCCTGAGTGGGCATCACATCACTTGCGGCATCTTCTTCGTCCTCGGCCTTTTGCACCTCTGAGGTTCCAGACTCGAGCATCGGGGTGGCACGTCCAGGGGCTTCAACGCTTGCTGTGAAACCCGCAGCGCCTCAGCTACTCTGTCCATCTCTATGCTCTTGTTGAATGTTTTGCAATTGGTGGATTGTTTGTTTGACTGGACGCCCCCAAGTCTGGTGCAGCCAGCTTGGCCTGAGAGCTCTTGACTGTGGCTTTGACGTTGGCAAACCTGACAGGCGCAGCTTCCGTCACAGTGCATGTGTCGTCTCCGCCCTCGCACCGAATCACGCCCCTGGCTCCGCCGAGGGACATAGCATTCTTTGCAGTGTCCTCGCAGCTTCTGGCCTCGTGTGTCCCCTACATGCATTCCTGCAGTCTGTGTCTACGCCGTTGGCTTCGACGAGGGACATAGCATCCTTTGCAGTGTCCTCGTTGTCTCTGGCTTTGTGCATGCTTACGATGGGCGTAGCGTCTTCCTCAGCGCCCTCGTGCACGTTCATGACCTCGGCGATCTTAGTTGCTGCACTTCCCTCAGGGAAGCGACCCAGAAACTCTCTCAGCAGCTTACTTTCAGCAGCGCATTCTCTCAGAGTCATAGGTATCCAGCGCGTACTGATGGGTTGGTACACCCATACTTGTGCCTGTAATCGCGCACACACTGTCAGGTGCGTACTGACACTGACCTGGCTTGGCTATCCACTCCAACTCGTAGGTCTTGGCTTCTAACAAGCTGAGGGAGGAGCACTTGACTCTCACCCAGCATCTCACCCAGCATTGACATCTGTTGGGCTGGTATCACTTAACACTGCGCAGAGTGACAGAAGCTCTTGTCACCAGGATGCAACTTCGAACTGCATTGGTTTGTCCATTGCTTCGGTGGCTCTGCTTGGCGGAGCATGATGATATAATGACTAGGATCATCAAACGTTGCCTTCTCGGCATGCTTTGGTACCAAGCATCCGCACAGCGGCAAACGTATCGCCACCCAGACTTCTCTGACATCAGCACTAAAGCTCTTGGAGAGTAAGGGACTAATGAACAAATCAGATTTTAGAATAGCAAGGGCTGGCACGCTCCATGAATTGATATTGTTCCACGTGGAACGTACCCTGGCGGGTTGACTGCCAGACGCGACAGCGTGTTGGATCACGGCCACACAATCAACGGAGCACCTGACGGCCACACACGAACGATGTTGCGCGGCAGCGGCGACGATGTTCGGGATCACGGATCACGGCGCTCGGCCAAGCAATAGCAATAAGCTCACTTTACTTAGCCGAGCTACTCTGTACCATCTTACGGTGCTCTTTAGTATAGCTCGGATCTTTATCGTCCGCTCTCCTCAGCGTCAGAGGCGAGCGTAGAGGCCTGGCGCATCCGCGGCCCGTGGCCTAGTTCCAGCCGCTCCGGGTTCGAAGCTGGGGGGGACAATAGGCCCGACGTCCGCATCCTCCGGCCTCCGCACAACGCACACGAACACACACCCGCGTCCTGCATGCTCCGCCTCCATCAAGCACGAGAGCTGGCAAACGCCCATCCTCGTCACGGCATCTGAGGGTGACACCGAGTGCTCCGCCGTCCGCTCCGCCGCGCGACGACAAGCCCGCCCACTCATCCGCCGTGGCCGATTCATGCCCGACGATCCGCAACCGCGGCCCTCGCCCGTCCGACACCACCGTGGCGCACGTGAGGCGGTCGGCACCGCAAAGCCCAGTGACCTGCATCAGCGCTACGCGTCATCCACTCCAGCGATGCACGCAAGCCCGCATGCTCGGCAACATCAAGCCCGACGACACACATCAGTGCTTAGCCCATCCAATTCAGTGATGCACGCAAGCCGCAAGCCCACAGGCTCGGCAACATCAAGCCCAAAGACCAGCGCTCAGCGTCCTCTCCAGCGCCTTGCCCGAGCCTGCCGTCTCAGCGCTTTTACCGAGCAATGCTCGACGTCTTCTTCACCTGCTTGGATGACTGGCAACCTCCAAGGACGGAAGACACCCGTCCCTCTCATCACGGCTTCCCAACAGGGACTGCGACCATCCAAGGGTACGGATAACCCTCTTTCCGGAGCGCAACGCGCACGGGGACCCAGAGAGCGAGTATCCTCACTCTCCACGAGGGGCCGCTAACGTCCAAGGATGGCCCGAAGGGGACAAACATAACGAAGCCGGAGATCCTTCTTCGGTGGACACTTTTCTTTTTGTACTTTTATTTTTCCAGTCAACAATTTACCCGATGAGCACCGGCTACAAGGGTGTGTTGTTCCACGTGGAACTACCCTGCGGGTTAACGGCCAGACGGCGCCAGTGGACCACGCACACAATCATGTGATCGCCTGACGGCCACACACGATCGGCGTCGCGGCAGCGGCAACGGTCGGCAACCATGGCGCTCGGCCGAGCAATAGTTAAGCTCACTTTACTTAGCCGAGCTACTCGTTATCAACTCTTTAGTTGCTCTTTAGTATTAGTATGACGGATTGGACTGCCATCAAGGAGGCAGCCATGGGGGTGGACAGGGGTGGTCGGCTTTGCACTGCCTCTTCAACAATCTGGACAGCCAATTCCAACGCAAAAACAAGGGGAAGGAAAAGTAAATATTCTTCATCCTAGCGGGTTTGCTGGGTAATTGGATAGGTTCTCATCCAAGCTCATTCACCTACATATTGCACTTGCTCACAGATCAGAAATATTTCTCTCTTTCCCTTTCCCTCTCTTTCTCCCCCCCCCCCCTTCTCTCTCACACAATATGTCAAGTAAAAGCCCAAAGACCATAAATTGGAGGTTGGAAGGAGAGAGATGCAGGACTATGTCTACAAGGATCCCGTAGCAGGATTCGACTATTGGGTTACATGTCATAGTAAACCAATACCGATACAACCACTAACATAACATAACATAACAAATCTTAGCCGGGACGTTTATATCTACCTGAGTAGAGACCCATCTTTCAGCATCATTTCTCCGCGTTTTGTTTGAAAATGAGGGCGACCACTATACCTGCTAATCTTGTACAAGTTCTTTTTTCTGTTTTCTACTCCCGGTCAGAAAAATCTGACATAGCAGTCCATGAGTAGGAACATCCACTAGATTCAGTGCCACCTAAGCACCATTTTGGCAAGGATTGAACTAAAATGAAATCAAAATATGATAATAATATGTCTGAACTAAATCTACTCTGTGCAGTGCTTCACGTCAAAGTTTCAACTTCAAGTTGGAACCATGTTCGGGGGTAAGGGCTTGAGTCATTTGACTGTAGGGATAAAGGGGAGTAGCCCTTTTATCTGAAAAAAGCACTTTTTTGTCGTACATGCTTTTCCCGCTGCCCCCTCTCCATCCCCAGCACCCCCCTTACTCAACCGCTTGTGTTACATAGTTAACATGTGGGGAGCAAAAGTAATGGGCTGATTTTTGTTCAGAGGCGGAGTCATAATAATCAATGATGCAGTTTTTGGACTCACCAACTTTCTTCTATGACCTGGAATCTGGGCGCCACCTGAGGCAAACTGGCAGAAACGATCAAAAGCTGTGTCTCCCGAATATCGACAAGGAACTTTAGTGGGCAATGGGTGCCATGCTGCCTTAGCAGCCAGCTGCTGTTGACCATTATTGCCAGATGGCAACTATCATCAACGGTTATGGACGTCGTCACCATCGTACATAGTTGGGAAGATATATCTCTACACCACACCCCCCTTCTATTGAAAAATGGTTACGGCCCAACCTTCCCAAGAGTGTAAGGAAGGTCAGCACGTAGCTATTCCATTATGGGAACTAGTATATATGGAGAACTTTTTGCTGGAGGGGGTGCTATTGTTTGTCATTTTTTTTTCGACAAAAATGGTGTTGATCACCCCTAGGAGCCAGTTTTGGAGACAACCGTCTGTTTATTGTCTCAACTTTTGTTTACCCTTGCATGGAGTGTATCCCCTTACTATGCCGTGGAGAATCAGGTGTTCTCATGGTTTATAGTGAACGCAGCAAATAGACATTGTCATAAAAAATCATATACAATATGGCATTTTGCTTTCATATCTACCACATTATAAAGTAAAAATTCAATTTCAAGATGTTTACTGACAGATGACCCCGGCAAAAAATGTTTTTGGGAGTTTGTGAACAAAGTATCGTGACATATCATTATTAAGCTGTCATAAAGACTGATTTGTTATTATCACACCAAAAAATAACTTAAAACTTTGAAAACAATTTCAGTCGCCCTCATGCAGCTGAATACCTCTCTAACTCCAGTCTGAAACTTTTCTAATGGCATTCTCTTGATTTCACTTTAAAACACAGTAATCAAGAATATGATGACATTGGGTTTTCCCTTCACTTCTAGACTACTTGATTCCAGCTGGTCCCATTCTTGGAAGACCAAAAACACCTCATGGTGATAGACGGACTGCATTTTTGGGCAGTCTTCACTGTAAGGCTTGTCAATGAATAAAGCTGACATCAGTCTGCAAGCCATCTGGCACCACCAACCATACAGAAACATAATTTTTTTATGCCAACAAACATACAACCTCCAGACCTCAAAACTACCATGGTTACTCCTATGTAAGGTGATATTTGTCAAAATCATTGACAGATATAGACATAACGAGAGAGAACAGATCTTCTTTGCACTGAAATTGCTACAGAAATGATTGAGTTCAGGCAAAGGTGCTGGATCTTTTACTAAGGGAGTGTGTCAGGCAAACGAAATGTCTTCGTGAATTTCTATTTTTTTTCATTGTAATATCAGTGTAGTAGAAAAAAGGTCTTTGCTCGTTCTCTCTACTCAGCAAAAATATCGGCGTAACGTACCTTCCATAAGAGAAATTACAGTTGAATCAACTTTCAGATGTTGTGTGTTGTGTCTATGAACACCATTGTTAAAAAGACATTTGTGTGTGGTTTGTACGGGGTTGGCGAGCAGCTCGACGACTGGTGACCGCTTCACAATCTCTGGAGATCCGCTTGAAATTTGCAGGTGAAAATAACAAGCACATCTCCAGCCTCGCCTCCAAGGAGTTGCATTGTCAACAGCTGAACGTTCAAGGTTCCGTTCAGCTTGCTGCAGACAAGGACAATTCAAGACAGCTTGCGCACTCCTTCTCACCAAGAAGGATACTCCAGTCGTCACGGCATCGGATTCAGAAATTGACACTTTGCACTTCCTCCACCCTGCGAGCTTGAGTCTACCCTCTCCAGTCTCCGACATTCCCCTCAGTTTTCAAAATATTATTCAGCACAAAAGTTTGTCATTCATATCAAAGCAATCATCCCCATCCTTCCATACATTATCACGATAAGGCATGTGGTCCTAAGTTTGTCATTCACGCCAAAACAATAACCCCCATCCTTTCTGGATTATACCACGATAAGACATACGGCCCCTCCCTGGATTCATTGGACATTTTAGTAAAGTTGACAGCCATCTACAGCCATTTCAAGAAGAAGGGCATGTCCCCTTACAAGCCTGAGATCCTGGCGGAGTTCTTTGCGATATTCACCGATGACGAGGTGCCTGCCCCAATCCGGCGGATCTCCCACACCATACACCTCGTGGTCCTCCTCAAGGACCCAAATGACCCGTCAAAGCGCTTCCACCCACCAACATTCCCTCCATCCTACTCACAACATACAAGCCAGTAATACAACGTGTGGTCCTTGGTTGAACATTTGGTGACGGACGCTGATCACACACCAAGCCGTAAAACTCCGTTGCATGTCGGCCGGGGGCTCACCAAACCGTAACAACAATAACTGTAAACTGGCGTTGCATGTCGGCCGGGGGCTCATCGTGCGGTATTGTATGAATTAGGTTATGAGCCCAAGATTTACTGTGTCCTGGTTCAGCAGAATGCGGTGACTTTCATCATCGTTTACGTCGGTCGGAGGTTGGCTATATCCATTTGATGTTGTTCATAAAGGTGCTCTGCACTAGCAGGAAGGGAAGGGAAAAATCCTTTTCATCAATTGATGTCATTCATAGGTGTGCTCTGCACTAGCGTATATAACGACACATGCCTGAAATAGACAGGACAGATTATAAAATTTGGATAAATTGTCCTTAACAAAAAAAAATATTCCTTGATACATCAATGTTCTACTTAATTAACGAGGGGTTGTACCTGCTTGTATTGCACTGCCCTGTTACCAGAGTCCTTGCAGTCATTCCGTTGAGCAGACGTAGTTACGACCCTTTTTTCCCCGACTTGTTCTCTTAGGGCTTCCTCTTTTGGCGGGTGAGGCACCTTCCTTGTTAGTGCTCTCAGCTTTGCGCTTACGACGGGGTGTTGAGGCTTGGGTGGAGCCAGCATCAACTGCAGCAACGGCGCCTGTACTGCTGGCTTTATTGTTCGAGTTGTCAGTTGTATTGTCCTGGGATTTTTTAGAATTGTCACCTTCTTCTGACGGAGCCTTGTTTTGGTTGCATTCATCAGCAATGGCATTTTTGGCTTGATCTGATTCAGCACCAACTTCGGCGATAGCACCTGCATTGATGACGTTGCTGTTCGGTTTGCGACTTTGGTCGCCCTGGCTTTGATTTCCGTCTTTGCTGGATCCACTAGCAACGGCATCTCTTCCGTCCCCGACGTTGCGTTCTGTCTCGTCCGTTTTCTCCCCCTGGCTTTGAATGCCTTTCTGTCCTTCACTCACATAGACAGCACTTGCATTGGATTGGTCGGTGACGCCGTTAATTTTGTCGGTTTCATTCCCACGTCCAGGTGCAGAGATAGCACTGGCGGACAGATTCGCTGGGTCACCGAGGGCTGTACGTTCGGCAATATCAGGGTCCAGTCCTTTACGGACATTTGGCGCAATTACGCGCATCGACCACTCCGAACATCCTTGCTTTTCCATTTGAAAGGGATGTTTTTTACAGAGGGGGATCAAAGTTTTGTCCCATCACAGTCTTCCATCAAATCGAGTTTCACATCATAAATTGCATCCACCACCCTTTCATCAGTTGAGTAGTCCCCATCTTCCTGTTTGAGTTTGTCGATCCAGAATTTCGTCAGCCTTGCCCACCTGGCATCGTTCTTACTAAGGAACCTTTTCGGACGTTGGTTTGAGGGTGAGCCATCCTCAGCTGGTGCGTTTTGTTCTCGTTTTTTCCATTTCTTTTCAAATTTCCGTCTCCCTTTTTCGAGATCATCGCTTAATATGATTTCAAAATGATCGACATCGTCCGCATTCCTTCCTTTATTTGGAAAGATTGATTTGTGAATGGTCGTCCATTCCTTAACTTCCTCCTCGAGTTTCAAACCCTTAGATTCCCACAAGAATTCAATCTTGTTGTAATCTTTTTGTTCGATGCAATCACCCAATATAGCTAGAAATCCCGCAGTATTGTCAGCGGTCTGGAGTCTTCTCTCTTCTTTTTCAAGGGCCTCATGGAACCCTCTTCGTTGTCAGCTTCCGACTCGTTGTCATCTTCGTCGTCTTCCTCGCTACCCCCGTTTGGGAATTAATCTTCTGAAGTTTTGTCAACATCGAGTTTCCAAGCTTTAACATTCCGAAGATTTCGAACCTTCCTGTTAGCTTCTTTGAAGGTACGGGATGGCTCTGGCAGTGTGTTTCGAAAATTGAAACCACACACAGCTCTCAAAGCGGCAATAGGTTGATACATCGGGTCTCGTGCAGGACCGAAGTCAGCCAGTCCCCACTTGTTGCCAGGGACATTTGTCTTTGTGTCGGCGTATCGACATGGCGCGTTCCCATTTTTATTGCCCATATACCTGCACCGAAGGAAGTCAGTTGAGTCCTCTCCGTTGTCGACAAACTTTTCCACCACAGATGTATAATAGCAAAGAAGTATATTGTTGATTGTCCCGAATGGCGACCGCCGTGTCGATGCGTCAATCGTCAAGTTGGTTTTCGCACCCATCATTTTCTCGTAGTGTGAGAAGATGTGGTTTATGTGTTTTGTTTTCGTTGTGCTACCAACATCTTTTTCAATCACTTCAGTGAACTTCAATCTGGATTCCAACATTTCAAACAACTCTTTTGCTTTCTTGTCGTTTTCAGACAACGCCCCTTCGTTACTCTCTCTCTGGACCATGTTGGTTTGCAAAGTAGTGAATTGTTTGAATTGCGTTGCGAGGTTCCATCCAATGTCGTCGTGCTTGTCAAAATCTGGCTTGGGATCGACACCGTAAGTTATCAGTCCTGGAACGATGTTTCGAAAGAACCCATTGAATATCAACCAAACGTTCAAGCCTTTGTTTGTCTTGTCCCGGCAACCACCGAGAGAAGACTTTGCCGCAACCACTCTCACTTTTACAGTGAGTAATTCGGCGAAGTGATGCAACCTGGAATACAGTGTACCTGGTTGGGGAAGACGAAACGATTGAAAAGGACAGAATAAAGTAATTCAATGATTTGTCCTTGTCCAATCGAAATGAACTCACCTATGATGTTGACAAAAGTTCTGTCCCCAGTCCACGATTGGAAATCATTGCGCGCTTGAATCTGCGAGGAACAAGGTGGCGGGAATGTACCTTTTGTCGGGGCTCAGTATTGACTTCGTGACATCGATTTGATCCGCCCAAGACTCGTGATAGACCATGGTGGACTTCCAATCTTCTTGCTTCATGGGTCTTCCATAACTCGCGCACAAACTTTCCGTGTTCGTATGAGTACGCAGCAAGAAGTCGATCTCAGCCTTGCAACGGCTTTGATGGCCCGAATTTTCAAAGTTGCTGCGTCCCAAGCTGTAATACGCTCGATAAACAGCTGGATGGAAAAGCATGATTCCCAGTCCTCTTACAAATTCCTCTGCTTGAAGAGGGTCGTGCTCTACTCCTTGTTGATATAATTCCCCGACTTTTGTTGAAGGAGGGACATACTTCGGTCGCTTCTTTTTCTTACCACTGGCTGTAACGATGTCGCTTTCAGACGCGCTGTCCTTACTTGCCCATTTGGTTGCTCGACCCGCGTCTGCAGCAAATGTTTTACCACTGGTTCGAAGAATGACTTCATCCGTNTCGGGACACGCCGTAAACGATGTCCACTGTCAAGATTTCGTTGAAGACTGAACTGTCATCTTCAATCATCCCATTGGTCAGTTTGTCGAAGTCAACATTCCTCAGATTTTCTTTGATGTCGTCAACGTCGTAGGGAAATTTTTCTCTGAGACACTCAGTAAGCCACTTCGACCCCAACGTCCCAACACCGAAATATCCCCGTTGCAAGTCGATAGCAGAACCAAGGAGACTGCAAATAATAGATGCTGTGCGGTGGTTGCCTTCCTCGGCACTTAACAACTCGTCGATTTTGTTCTGATCCGTTTTGTTTTGTAGCTGATTTTGAATAGCACTTGTAATCCCCCAGACCAAGCATCTATATCGGAAGAGCGTCTCAAACTGTTTTTGCTCGTCGCTGCCATAGGTTCGAAGGGCTTGCTCGAATTCAACCTTAGCACCTGGATACAGTGCTAACGCATCCTTGTGTGTATTCGTGTCGAATAGATTGAGGAGGTAGTCTTTCTTTCTTGCATTCAACTTTGTGCAAAAAGGGTTGTCACCATTACCGTCTTCGTCCATATGACACACGGCTTTAAAGTCTTGCCAATACTTGTCTTCGCTCCCATCTACTCTGGACTGAATTGGCAGACACACTTCTCCGTCAGCAGTATTAGACGGAACCTGACGAACAAGCGTAGAAGATTAGTGATCGAATAAGATTGGCATACGACAAAAAAATCCAACTGTTTGTCCTTTCTATCGGCCAAGGACAAACGGTTCCAAAACATTGGAATGTCCTTTTTAATACAACGACGTTTCTTGACGCATCGCCAAAGACAGAACATAAAAAAATTGAATTATCCGACCGACGACAGACAGTATCTCAGTTTGTGGAAAACACAGTAATAGTGAAAAAGGACAAAACACCCCAAAACATTATTCTGTCCTTTAGACAATAACACTCACCATGTTCGAGTAGTGGAAACACATCCTGTCGTTCGAAAATCTTGCTCTGTCTTTGGCCATCACGCCCGCCCGATTTTGAAAACGATCATGCCGACTTCGGGCTGTTGAATGACTCCATGGTTGCAGTTGACCGTTCCACAGTGAAATATCATTTCATTGTGGGTGAGCTTAAATGGCATCAAACCAGCGGAGATAGGCAACCAGGAGATGTGCACCCGCGCGACGTCGGTCGATATGACGCTCTTGAAGTTTGCTCCTGACTGTGGAGTCCCACCCGCTGGTTGTGGAGTTCCGCCCGCCCTCCCTTCCTGTGGCGTGGTCGTTGCACTGTTCATTGGACAGTCTGTAGTGCCGAGGACAGCAGAGGATGTGTCTGAGGCAGCGGTGGAGGCAACGGGTAGTTGGAGTGTGGCGGAAGTGGCGGACGTGCGGACGGATCCGCAGGCAAAGGGCAGAGGGTACTGGGGCAGCAGCAAAGAAGGAGCTCGAGGACAGGAGTAGGTGGCGGCGGTGGTGGAGACGGCCGAGACGGCGGTGGACGCGCAGGCGGAGACGGCGGCGGTGATTGAGATGGCGGAGGCTAAGACCTCGGTGGATGTACAGGCGGAGGCAACGACGGCGGTGGCGGAGACGGTAGTGGCTAAGACGGCGGTGGGCGTGCAGGCGGAGGCGGCGACTGCGGTGGACGCACAGGGGCGGGCGGATGCGGCGACGGCAAAGGCGGCGAGACGGTGGCGGTGACGGCGGAGGCACAGGTGACGGTGCTCGTGAAGGCGGAGGCGGCGACGGCGGAGGTGGCGGCGGACGTTGAGATGGCGAAGGCGAAGACCTCAGTGGACGCGCAGGTGGAGGCGACGACGGCGGCGGCGGAGACGGCGGTGGCGAAGACGGCGGTTGACGTGCAGGCGGAGGCGGCGACGGTGGTGGACGCGCAGACGGAGGCAGTGGCGCACGGGCAGGCGGAGGCGGCGACGGCGAAGGCGGTGATAGGGCTGGCTGAGATGCGCAGGCGGCGACGATGGCGACGTAGGCAGCGGCAGCGACAGCTGTGGAGCAGTTGGCGGTGGCGGCGGCGATGTGTGTGTGTGATTATGGGAGATGACGAGGGGACGTGAGTGTGGGTGATGCAGTGTGGCGGTGTGGCATGAAGCTGCAGGTGTGAGGGTTGGTATGAAATTTTCACATAACTGCCTTCTTCTTGTCCACGAATTTTAACAGAACAGACGAACGTGTCGATGTGTCAATTCCCATGTAGTGAAAAAGATCCAACAGATGCAATCATCAAAGTTCAACGATTAGCCTTAGTTATCCCTTCACGAATCTTCCGTTCCAGAAGTAATCGCGCGGAACTTCACTTGCGTTGATTCGAACGCGAAGACAAATCACCTTTTTGACTTAAACTTCCTTGAACGTGACGGAAGTATACGTTTCTGTAACAGTAATGCACTGCGTTATACATCAGTTTCAGTCACACAAACGGCGCAATTTCACACGAATTTTCAACCTAGGCAAATATATGATAGGAGGACTAAACAAGCAAAGTTCATTGATTATCCTCAGGTGGCGAATCATGCGTTTTGAAGTTAATTCCGACCAACTTCAACTTCCGGAGTTCGAAAGAGCAATTAGTTAATTAATACATCTTTGAATCTGGATCTTTTTTTTCGAATCCTGACACTTGCCACAGCCACACAAACGAATGTTGTATTTTGGATCTAGACTTGAATCTTCTTATTTTCCACCACACAACTGCCATCACCACCCGGGCGGATGCTTGCTTTGGATCCATTTTGCTGTTCGTACATGGGAATCTGCAGCTTCGCATGTTCCACCACAAAATTGCTATTCCATCCGCTTGGATCCTTTTTTTATCCATTTCGCGACAGCCACACAATCAAAACTTGCATGTTGGATCTTGTCTTGCATCTTCCCATTTTCCACCACACAACTTCCATCACCACCCGTTTCGATGCTTGTCTTGGATCCATTTCGCTGCTTGTGGACATGGGAATTCGTAGATCCGTATTTTCCACCACACAACTGTCATTTTATCCGGTTGGATCCTTTTTTTTTGATCCATGTCGCCGTACGTAGGAATCTATTGCGAGTTTCAGAATGCTGCCAACCTGATAAAATCCACGCGGAACAACATACGACCACTTCGTAGATAGGTCCTTGTACTTCAGAATGCTGCCAACCTGATAAAATCCACGCGGACCAACATACCGCCACTTCGTAGATATGCGGTGTCGTAACAAGGATCATACGCTCGAACCCCCCCCCCCCAGATACGCGGTTTCGTAACAAGGACCACACGCTCGAACCACCCCTCCCAAAAGTCGCATTGATCAACCGCCACTACTGGCGTGCCGCAAGCTGCAATCGGCGGTGCAGAGTGTGCTACCACACTCGCGGCCGTCGGTGGAGCGCGTCCTAGCACGAGCCAAGCTCTTGGACTCACGGAATGTACGTCCGTTCCCAAGACCTCTCCTTCCGCGGTATCAGCACCGCTCGATGTCATCGTCGTCCCGCCCCACGACGGAAAACGTAACGAGAATACGCTTCACAAGGAAACCCCACACTTCTCTGACTCGAAGGTTGTGACTCCCCCAAACACCGTTCTGGCCGTCAAGCGCACAACACAGATCGCACACGAAGATGACTCGCCAGCGAGGAAGAAGGCCAAGACGTTCCAGCTCCGTGATCACGACACGAAGGCGAAGATTGAAGCCGCATTCAAGGAATTCTACCCGCAAAAAAACATCCCAGATACGTTACACGAGGCGACTAAATCCGTCTTATTGAACTACACCGTCAAGGACATGACCAGCGTCTTGAAGGATAAACTTGGAGTAGAGGCCCCCAAAGCAAAGAAAAAGAGTGACGTTGCACATTTTTTAGCGGATCAGCTGTTGAAGTTTATCAATCACAACAAGCTAAGTGAACCAATGGAACTTAGTCGTGCTGGGCAACCCGCAACTGAGTCGGTTATTGCCATGTAAGTATTGGAGAGGACAGATCAAGAAAAAACAACATTTTGTCCTTACACAAATCCCACTTTCGCTATGTCCAGGGGTATCCCCATTGCAAACATTCCAAACACGAAATCGAGGGCTACCCAGTAAGTTCCAAGAAGGACATTATATATCTTTTAACATGTCGTCCTAACACGTTGACACCACCTCCAACGAAACAGAAATAACTTATGCACTATGTGAGTACCTGAAGGACTATTCATGAGAATATAATATATTTTCCTTATTGAAACATTCCTTCTGTCGCGTACAGGGCAAACTTCAAAGCGAACGAGACCCAATCCGTTTCGACGGCGTTCAAGTGAGTTCACTGAAGGATATTTTGTTCAAAATTATCAGTTTATCCTAATGGACAATCATTGTCTTTCATAAAAAGTGAGCACCTGGCCAAGGTTATCGGTTCTTCGCCTGACTCCATAATTTCCTTCAGTCGAAAACAACTTGATAAAAAAATGGAGCTGGTTCCCGTCAATAACGAGAATGCATTTTTGGTTGTCAAGAACGATGGAAATTTTCTAAAGATTGGGCTAGATGATGAGAATGGAAGTGACATTGTGCAGGGTATCAAAATGGGTGATGGTGTCCACATTGGCTGGCGTGAATTCGACTCGAAAGCAGAAGTTCATAATTTCTTGTCGCAGCAGCGTATGGAGTACGAGCTCGTGAATCGTGCGACATTGGGAGTTAACGCCCTGCCAACACCCGGGTAAGTCATTTTATATCCATGAGTCAATATTTCTCTTTTACACGTCCTGTTTTCAACCATTTGTTTTTAACAGGTTTGATTTAACCGACAAGCTCGGCACTGATATGAAAACACTCGTCGATTATATCTCGATTTGCACAACAAACAAATTTATGAAGCTTCCAGATGAACGTCAGATGGGTTTTGTTGGTGTGACGCTGGACAAAAAGGTTGATTGCTTTTATTCTGCCAGTCAGGATGCAATGGATGCTATGGGGACGCTTGTTCCCACCAACAACCCGTACCGTGTCTGGAGAGTTACTTCTTCGTACAAGGAGGCGAGCGACTTTGCATCCAAGTTGGTGAAGCACGACCTATCGTGTGTTGTGGGAGATCCGGCCGATCAACACAAACGCGACACCCTCTTCTCCCAACTCAGCGAAGACACTGGTGT
>JALLPA010001107.1:0-11866 GCA_036939895.1 Thalassiosira exigua
AATAGTTTTTTTGCGCTGACGGCCAGACGAAAAAAAGCAAAATTGGCGGGAAGGCGCTCTCGCGCGTGTGCACGCATACCAGCGCCACCCCTAACAGTAGGTTTTGTGGCAATGCGCCTCCGTAATACTAGTTGTAATCGTCGACGCTCAAGCGTGTTTTGTGACGCATTATAGTCTTCCTCTTCTTCTTTATTTGTTGTTCATTCGCACTTTGTACTGGTGGCTACGGGCAAACCCAATCGAGGGTTAGATATTTCAGAAGGCTTTCACACACCTGCCTTTCTCTTGCAGCAATACATCGGGGCTGTATCCACCTCGCGGGAGACTTTGATTGGGAGAACACGTGCCAGTCTCGTTCAGCAACCATGTCAAGCTGCGAAGCAGCTTATCATCCATTGTGGTTGCCGCTTAGAAATCATGTATTGGATGGGGCACATCAGGCGTTCCTGAATGGCTATGACCTTTGAACCAGTGAGGTTCGAATAGGTAAAAAAGGGAGCCAAGTCGTGGGCAAAAAAGGTCAACTTTCAGGTTCTAGTCTCAACGCAGTGCAAGCACTTTGTCTTGACTCGGAGGCACGTTTCATTACTCGTGCCCCGGATCTCAGCCGGGCATCAGAAGGAAGTTTAGAATCTCTTTTATGGCGGGAAGAGCTGAAGCTAATCATTCGATACAACTTGCATTCTACGGACGTCAACAAGCATTCCAAGTTCATTGGCTCGAAGTGCTTCTGCTGCATTCCTTGCCTCGCTGGGTCTGCTCTCGGTTCTAGACTGGGCCCACACGCTCTGTGAGCATGTATTTCTTCACGATTGCACTCCCTATTCTACCCCAAAAAATTGATGCAAGTGGACTGGTCCCCAGGGGATGCTACCTGGCCAAAACTCTCAGAAATAGTAGCAAGTTATCTCGACGGTACCCTATCTTGACTGTTGCCGAGTGTCGAGGTCCTCAGGCATGGTTTTGGTCCATGCAGACGTTCAGGGCCCTTGAAGCACCCAGGATTTTTACGAGTCCGAGCTCGGGGAGCGTTGGTGCCTGCCGGCAACCTGACCCTAACCTTTTTGAAGGGGGGAGGTTGTGAATCCAATGCAGCGCGGCTCGAAGCCATACACACGAGCTCTATAGATGATAGTTGGGTTGTGTGTGTGCGTGTGTGTATGTGTGTGTGCGTGTATGTGTGTGTGTGTGTATGTGTGTGTGTGTGAACGCTTAGGCTTAGACTAAATGAAATACATATATGTGTGTGTGTGTGTGTGTGTGTGATCGTGTGACTAGTGTTTGTGATCGATCGTGTGACCGTGTGATGATTGTGCGTGCGTGCGTACGCGAATTGTAGTCTGTCCATTGCCCGCCGTCCGACCTACTAGCCAAATGATCGCTCGAAGCTCGCTGCGAGGTTCAACGTCGGACCTATGGCCTGTTTCACATAGAGAGCAGGATGACGACGACAGCGGGCAGGTCCCTGGATTTATGGGCCAACTAACTGGCAATTGGGCCACGACACCGGCATATCTTGTACTGCACGTGAGGTGGAAGTGGAGCCCGAACAAACACTAGGGTGGATGAAGGGCGCACGCAATGGCGAGGACGAACGCTGCCTGCTGGGCTGACGGGCAGGGAAAGAGCGTGCTGAGCAGGAGGCTTGTGGATGAGAGGCAAGGGCGGGGCAATGTGGGCTATGAGCGGGCGGGACAGGGGCAGGGGCAGGGGACAGCGGGCTGCAGGGGGCAGGAAGGGGACAGGGGGCAGGGGCAACGGTGGCAGTGGCAATGATGGTGTGATGACACGGTATGCCGTGACAAGGAGAACAGGTTATATGTATCTACCTAACAATTCTCTTGCGTTATAATAGCGTGACAGATAAGATTTGGTCTTGTCTGATTACATATCATTGTCTGTGATTTGCGTCCGATCCGCATCCGGACGGCCATGGTCATGGTGATGAGGTGCGTGCTTTTGTATTCAAAAATACACGAACCGGGATCATTGATCAACTTCCGACGATCAAAGGTTGCCGCAGTCCCGTAAACGTCAATCGACAATGTGTGCAGTCACAATTGCAGCTCGGCGTATCCTTGGCAAGTGCAATTTTTTTCTCTTCGATATACTAAGTGAAGAAAATACCATAATATAATTGTCCGCTCTGTCGATGCAACATTGTGACAAATATAGCGGGCTGATAATTTGCCCTCTAATGTTGATTCAAAACGTAATTAATATCGCGTGTCATATCATAATCATAGATCAAAACAGAAATATATAATGAGTTAATATCGAATTACCCTCGTATCAAAATGCTAGATACACATGTTTCTTTTCTGCACCACGTTGCTGAAGGGTTCAATCTTATACGTGGGAATCATATATTAATTTTATGATATGTTTTATCATGTTTTATACTTAACTACATAGGAACAAGTATTGATGAAAAGCCAACGGCGACCACCAAAAAGGTCTTCGGAACGGTGAATGCGGATGAAGCACAAAAGCACGAAGAACAAAATACCAAAAGCGCGATTGCACGTTCCGCAGGGTCTTCTTTTGCGAGCCAAAGATCCGCGATGACCGTTCCTTTGAATACAAAAGCACACGTCTGAGAAGCCGCTACGCATCGGTGGCAGCGGTGGGGGCGAAAGTGGTGGCGACAAAGGAGGCTGGGGGGAAGACCATCGCGGCCTCCTCCTCTTCCGCGGGTTCGCCATGGCTCTCTTCCTCTCATTTGCGTCCTTCCAACCTTGGACGATGACATCGCTGTCTCAGGTCTTTCAGATCACAGGTCAAAGGAGATGGATAACGTCAAAAATCATAAATGGATTTCATTTTTACAAACAGTGTAAATTTATCTACATTTAAAATTTTTAAGATTAATAAAACGACCGAAATAGGACAAAACGGCTAACGGGAGATCACTCTGAATTCAGCGAAAAGCCAACCTCCCGTGAAAAAAACACCCAAATGCGGCAACCTCACGTATCAAGGAAGCCTGCTGCAGGTGTTTTTACCACAGGAGATATAGTTTCGGCGAAGAGATGAAGGTTTCCGTTTCAGATCCTTTTGGTATGTTTTATATATTTTTAGAGTAATTAATTACAATCGTCAATGTGAAAAATTATTCACACAAAATTCATATTAAATGGTCTGTTTTTAAAAGTGTTCATTTTGCCTCCATTCGGCCGGGAACATGGTTTTTTCCTCCGCGCGTCACACAAGTCGATGGGAGATCGTACTACGTACGACCTATTCTAGTGTGTGCTAAAAGGCCGTGGGGGGGAGGGAGGGGGAGGGGAGGTCGTGGGCACCGAGGTCGCGCCTCACTCCCCTCCCATCTCTGATTCCTGCACGCTGTCGTTCTCATCTTTGGCCCCGTTGCACGGATGGTCGATCCCCAAGGGCCTCGCGATTGCCCTCCCCTCGGCCCTCACCATGGCCGCCGAAGAATCCTCGATCCAGCACAAGTTCTACGGCGGCAAGGGTGATTGCGCCCACCTCGGGGGGTGCACCAGCTTCGACTCGATGGGCGTCAGTCCCTTGCTGTTGTCGGCTATTGGGCCATATTGGCCACATCAATTTGTTACTGTTGTTTACGGCCAATTGAATGCAAGCTCAAAAAGACAAAAACGATGAATATGTGGTTATGTACGTAATACCCGCGCATCCAGGTTCTTGCAGGGCATAAGTGCCAGCATGTGGCCGTGGCCACTTCACGATGCAACACCTACAAACTTCCATCCGTGTCCGGACTCCTCCCCGGTGAGTTTCCTCTCGCGACCCCAGAGCATAATACAAGCTCTGAAGAAAGCTCATAAATCTCGTACGTAGGACGTTGATGGCTGACAACTTAGACTACCTAGTAGGGGATCTCCTATCCACATATTTTTACTGCATCCACTATCATTTTCCAGCATCTTAACACCGTTCTACTTTTATTTGTGTGACATTGTCATGGTGGAGGAGCCACCACTGATTTCTTTGCACCAGCAGTTTGTCTAGTAGTCCTTGTGCAATTATCAAGTCTATCAGTTGAATTAGTATTCAGTCAAGTCAAACTGGTTTGCAAAACGAAGGGGGTGTCACCGCTTGGAAAGACCGCCGAATTATAGTACTACCTAGAAAGGGAAGATGTACATACATATATGATGGACATGGTATGTATTCATTGTCTGTTGAACATGTATGGCTTGGGGGCAAAGGACTTCAGGGCGCTGCCCATTTATGCGTTTTCTAAAAGTGGTATTTGACTTGTTATTTTGGGCCAGCTCAGAGGCCCAAAATACGAACTAAAAAGTTTTTCTGGACAGCTCTACAACGCGCAATGGTAACGTGACGGTATATGATACCGTGATGAAGATGACGGGTTGCTCTTCTACCTAACTACTCTCTAATGTTATGATAGCGTGACTGATTAGATTTGATCACATGTGATCCCATCTTATCGTCTGTGATTTGCGGCTTAAGGCTCCCCAGACCCCTGGGGTCGCTGTTGTTGTTCTTCTATTTTGGCCCGCTACCTGGAATTATTTGATTGGTCACAGAACGTCCCCTCGATTACCTCAGAGGAAGGCAGGAGACCACTTTCTCTAGAGAGAGAGGCGCTCAGCTTTCCACAAAAGGAGCTACCGCCACAAACTCAACAACAAATGAACACCCTTCACATTAGTTGCCTACCTTTCTCAACTAAGGCAAATATGTACCTTTTATCAAGTCATAGCTACCTCCAATATCCTATCTCTAGAGGTAGATACATTCCTAAGTCAACTAAGGTAACGGAATGTCCCTGATCAAGTCGAACCATCGATCGTCCATCTCCTTTGTGATGGGAAGCGGCTTGAAGCTATCTGGCAGAGGGGTCAGATTGGAAACTCCGTCGCCCAGGTCCGGCTTTCCGCACTCGAACCCCTTTCCCTTCTTCGGGTGGTTGCAACCGTGCTGTTTTTTTTCACGAGCCAAGGTTTTTTTTCACACAGAGACAATGGTTTGGGATGAGCGTCGAGCGCACCCACAGCAGGGTGTGACAAAAAAATATCGAATGAAATAAGGTCGTACCTCGGCAAACAAGTGCGCATGTTCGATGCGAGTTGTCACGAGGGGATTGATGAACACCTGCAGCGAGATAGAGAGGCTCGGAGCCGTTAGATGCGCACAGAACAGGAGCATCAGGATCACCCCCCCCCCCCGATTGCAACGGCAAAACTCCTCTCACCAGCAGCGTCCCGAACAGGTGCTGTCCCACGTTGTACATCTTCCCCTCCTTCATGTCCTTCACGAGGTCCGTGCGGGTGCGATCCTTCCGCGCCACGTCCCGCATCTTTTTCGTGAGGATCTCCGAGTATCGGAATCCCATGGCCTCCATCTTCACGATCCACCAGTCGCTCTCGTGGACCTCCACGTGGTGCCATCCCCCCCAGAGGGAGTGCGTCACGAAGATGATCCCGGCCTTGCGAAAGGCCGTCATGTAGTTCGGCTGGAAGTTTCGCCCCACGTGCTCGGTGAACTGGGACGGAAGTACACGAGCCCGAATCGTGAGGGGCAGGGTTGGATTTGGGAACCGCGTGCCCCCACCTTTCAAACTATTCGCTCACCTCAACGCACCATACCGCATCCTGATCGAAAGGTCGTGCAAGAATCGTCAGTCATATTGCATATTGCATGAAGGTAAAAGCTAAGGATCGAATGTCTTCTGAGCAGGCAAGGTGCGCAGCATCCTTCTAAGCTCGTCAACCTCTCAAGACACAACGCGCGCAATGACTCGAGCGCTCGCAACCAAGAGCAAACAAACGATGGGACTCCGGCCGAGGGGCATAAAAGAAACATCGCCTCGGAACGCCTTGATCTCTGTGCTCAGAGAGCCACCGACATTTCGCGCCGCTCTCGAGCAGGGCTCTCACCACCGTCCGTTCCGGCCACCACGGCCCCCTCGAGAAGTCGTGCTCCACCAATTCGTACTCCGCCGCCCCCTCCGCCCCCTTGGTTTGGGGCAGCAGACTCCCTTCCACCGCGTCTCGACTCCCCTCGACGCACGCCACGTACTCCAATCCGTGCAACACGAACCAGCTCGTCGAGATCCCCCGGCCGCAGCCCACGTCCAATATGCTCCGGATTCCCAAGCGGTCGATCATGTGCGACCACAGCGAGGGACTGACGCCGTTGGCGTCGAAGCTGGTGAATCCCCCGAGGTGGGCGCGGTCGCCCTTGCCTCCGTAGAACTTGCGCTGGATCGAGGATTCTTCGGCGTCCGTGGTGCGGATCGAGGGGAGGGCGATCGCGGGTCCCTCGGGGATCGACCATCCGTGCAACGGGGCCGAAAGCGAGCGGGCGTCGGGGACGGGAGGGGCGTGAGACGCGACCTCGGCGCCCGCGCCATCGCGCTGCTCCCCCCGCAGCCGCCGCCCCTCGAAGAGCGACGCCGCCGTCCAAGCTTGAAAGGCCGCGAACGAGAGGAAAAGGACCAGGGCGAGCGCGCGGAAGAGGAGGAGGCCGCGATGGTCCATCCCCCCGCTCCCCTCCCTGCCTCCGCCGCCAACGCCGATGTGCAGCGGCTTCACCATGGCCGTCCGGATCACAGAAAATGATAGGTATGTGATCACGTATGACCGAATCTTATCGGTCACGCTATCATAACGCGAGAGAATCGCTGATACAGTGGAGTGCNCGAGAGGAAAAGGACCAGGGCGAGCGCGCGGAAGAGGACGCCGCGATGGTCCCCCCTGCCTCCTTCGCCCCCGCCGCCAACGCCGATGTGCAGCGGCTTCACCATGGCCGTCCGGATCACAGACAATAATATGTGATCACGTATGACCAACTCTTATCGGTCACGCTATCATAACGCGAGAGAATCGCTGATACGCAACCCGTTATCCTCGTCACGGGAACACGTGTCGTCACGCCACCATTGCCCACCGCCATTGCAGAGTCAGTCAGTCAGTCACCTGCCGTTGGGCCGTTCTGCCCCGCTCATTTCCCATTGCCCATTGCCTCGCCCTTGCCTCCCCGCCACAAGCCTCCTCCGCAGCGCTCTCTTCTTCCCGCCCCCTGTCCAACAGGCAGCGTTCGTCCCCGCCGCTGCGTGCGCCCTACATTCGACGTGATGTTCGTTCGGGCTCCACTTCCGCGTCACGTGCAGTATGTGCCAGCGTCGTCGCCCAGTTGCCAGTTAGTCGGCCCATAAATCCAGGGGCCTGTCCGCTGTTGCCATCCTGCTCTCGGTGAAACAGTCTCAACATTGCACCCTTTTCTAGAGACATTGCCGGCCGTATCAGCAATCCGAAGCGCGCTGCACCTTCACCTGACAACCCGTTCTCTACAGCCAACACGTCCTCAAGAAAACGGGCCCAAGGAAAAGCTAGGAAGGAAAAGGCGAAGGAGGAGCAGGCGGCGCGAGCACGCTACGATGAAGTCGTGGCTTCTTACGAATCCATGACGCTCGGCGAAATAAGCAAAGAACTGAACGAACTAGGGGAAAATCCATGTTCCTACATGGAAAGGAAGGGTTTGATAAAAGTTGGCGACTGCCGTCATGGAGCTTTTGACCTTTCCCCGGATTGCGACCAACTTTTGGAAGCATACAATGATGAATTTCAAAAAAATCTCGCGGGGGTAGAGGGTAGAGGTTTTGTGGCCCTACACTTGACGCTGTGGTATATTATGGGAAGATTCCACAACGTACTGGAAGACATTGCTGAAAGGGAAGCACTGAGAACATGGCTAGTCAGTCGTGGGGCGAATATGTTCCTTACGCCTGCTGATGATGACGAAATAGATTATTTTGGCTTTACTGCTTTCATGTCCTTCATCCTCCATCTCGAGAACTATGACAAATTGTTAGAGGATGATGGGTCGGGTGATGTAAGATTTACAATCATTCACAGAATCGAGGAAATACTAGCTGGCGACCGCCGTGCAATCATGAAAATTTTCCAACAAAGGACAGCGTGCTCTTGCCTAAATTCCATGTATGCACAGCTGAAATCGCGAAGTGGCAAAGCGCATAAATGTTACAACTGCAGACAATGCATGGATATTCACAATGTAAAGGTGTGCAATCAGTGTGACTGGGCCGCCTACTGTTCGAAGGAATGTCAGAAAGCCCACTGGCCTTCCCACAAGGTTTTCTGCGAACTTTTGCCAGAAAAACGGACAATTTCATTGAACAAAGCGTCTAAGGCACGTTCGCCTTTGATCGGCAAAGAAGACCTCGAAGCCATGTGTAAGGTTTTGAAGGACATAGACAGGCAAGTCGGCAGCCCAGATTAACGGTGATAAAATGATTATGTGAGGTGTTGAGCATGTGCTCGCAATCGAGTGTGGGAGTTGTGCGACTCTTTCAACCACAATTCATATTCGCATGGTATGCGATGGCAGAAATGGGTGAGCTCCCTTATGGGGGGCGTCTAGCATCAAGTGTGAATACAAGTGTGTGGAAGCAATACAAGAAAAGGGCAATCACTTTCAGCTGAAAGGCGTTGATCCATCAGCGACCAGACTGCAACTGCATGTACATAGTTACACAGGGTAACAGTTTAATTATTCTTTTATCGTTTACACAGCAGAAGCACTTGACGGCACTATTAGTCGTACATTCCCCCCTCCCACTCACTTCCCCAGGCGGGCAACCGACACCTTGAGGCCCTCTTGGCATGGCTCGGAGCTCCAAGGTGTAACCTCCTAGGCCATCCCATCTTCACATAAAACAGCTTCCTTGTGGGCATAGCATACAACGCACTCATCTAGTGTGCAAGCTCGATTGCGCTCTCTCCTAGAGGGAATTGTATCACAAATAAATTGCTGATATCAACTTTATGATAAGAAGGAGACTCTGGCCAAGGGACAGCAAGCGAGCATCACACTGACACGTATTGATCTCTGAGCTGTCAGCGTTTCACCACAACACAAGGCAGCTTGTTTTTGCTTCTTGGGTGCTGATGTGGGATTATCGGGCTTCATTGCCCTGGCATCTCCACTGGCGAAAACTCGCGGACTATTTGGTGAGCGAAAGAGAACCAATATATCTTTAGCTTCGGACCCCTAAGTGTGGCTCTCCAGAGCAGCTATCGAGAGAGCCCGTGATACCAGGTTTTTGTACTCGCATCATATTGGATTATCAAATCGTTCATACAATACGTTCGATACTACATCCGATGAGCAGTCGGGGGCGCATGCCAATGACAATCAAGATCACTGATTAAATCACACGCTTCCTCTGTGCGAGTATTTGCTCTCTTCTGCAAGAGCACCATCTGCTCGCTCTCGTTTCTTCTTTTAAGAGAGCATAGGCGTCCTTCTCTTCTCAAGAATCAGCGCTCACTTACTTCAATCTTCGAACGACTACTGTTCTGTACACGGCTACTTTGCACGCAGCACAACGTTGGTGCTGGAGTCTTCTCTGTTCCGACTCGTGAGTGACAAGACGAGAAGACTTTGATCATCATGCGCCAATCTGCATCCGTTAGACTTCTTCGTGCCGGCCCTATTGGTCTCATCTTCCTTTGGGCTTGCTTTGCTGTCTTCATTTGTGCGGTGAACAACTTCTCACTTCAATCAGAGAACATCTGGATTGATTGCCAGCCGCCGGTGATATCGAGGAGGCAAGAACAAGCTTCATCTCCTCATCCTTTCGGATACCAGCCCAACACACAGCAGTGGGACCATCCTATCGAGCATTGACCCGACAAGCAGCAGCAGGGTTTTCTTCCATTGGCAGCAAGGTTGGCCATCTGATACAATCAATACTGTAGCAGCCATTGGCAGCAATTCAAATACGGAGTTTTACCATATCACCGTTGAATCTATGACTGAGAGTCTCTCAATGCAGCATATCCAATCGCACCACACCAGTGACACGGTACCCCAAGCAGGCTTTACTCAGGTGATGCAAGGGAACAGTCAGCAGGTGGTCAAGCAGTTCTTCCTTGTCCAAGCACGGGCAAACCTACTCCTTCAAGATCTCCATCTATTCACCTTTGTCTGATGACTACATTCCTACGATGTCTGATGCCTCTTCAGATAAGGTTCGCATCCCTGACCAGACATTGGGTCTCTCCTATGGACATGATCGGACCGAACAACGATCGCTTCCCCGACTGGACGTTGGTCGCCCTTTGGATTGGAGACAGGACAAGCTTCGGCCCTGCACAGGACTTATGCTCCATGACTTCGGCCATCGCTTGATGCCACTCTGAGCCTATGCGTTTGCCACCACCAAACGAAGTTACAACGTCAAGCATGACAACAAGCACTGTGCCCCATACAACCAAGCACGGCCAGACACTGACTACTTGTGCCAACCCAGTGTTGTCACAATCAGTCTAGCAGCACCGACAAGTTTGACAGGGCCACGCCAACCACATCTCCTCGCCATCTATCAGCCAATGCATTGACTACGGACTGCAAGACTGCCAGGTTTGCGATATCTACTAAGTGCCAAGATGCGACGAGTACTTTTGATCCGCACGACCACGTTGAAGATGGGATTTCCTCTCAGTGTGTCCCCCAAGTGACTACGGCTTACCAGATCTCCAATGATCCAACGTCCGACCTAATGTTAGCCCGCAACGGAATGGTTTCATCTCCTATTTGGGTTTCTTCTTATCCGACTGCAAATCCACCACAGCAACGAGGGAAGAATATGTTCAGAACCAACTGCATCTGACCTCACATCCAAATTGAGCTGACATTGCACTCCAGTCTGTGACAGTGCTTCACGTCAACCCGTCCATGTCTCTCCACTGACGCTCATCCTAATCCTTGGCATTCTCCATTGCATCCTCCTTGGTGTTTGTCTTCTGATCTGCTTGACGTGCCTCGGCCTTGTCAGGACTTTAACCGTGCTATTGACGTCTTCTCCAAAGACCCACAGTGGCAACGAGTGGGGGATCTAGCAACAACATTGCCATCAACTGCGTTCCCACAGCGGATCTTTGCAGCAGCAGAGAGTAGCCACCATGGCTCAAATGCGGTCAAACATCCCCTGTTAGGCTCTTTCCAATTCTCCTTGACCCATTGGGGTGATATGCTACCTTTAAAGTGTATCATTGAATATGAACACTTCAGCTTCGGCAACTGGCAGACAATCAGGCTCAACTTTCTGTGTTGGACGACTTTTGATGTTAATACTGCTCCACATTGCCGTAGTTGGATGCATAGCAAGACTACTTGCAAACCGGGTTGTCACCAAACCACAAGCCAAGGCAGCTCCATACACCAAAGTTATTCACCAACAAATATTGCTCGGGAAATGACATAATGTAGCGTGTTTGAAACGATTCCAAATGTGGGAGCTCCCGTAGTGGAGCCAGATGCCAAAGATATCGTCGAAAAAGCGGATGAAATATAGTAGTTGTTGGGTGTGGCTGGGGAGCAGTCCTTGGGCGTAGGGCGAGAGGAGATGGTAGCTGTAGGTGGGGAGGAGGCAGTCGAGCTCGTGGACCGCAAAGTAAATCGCGTTCCACATGCACGCGGCGGACGTCCCCATGGCCGTGTCAAGCAACTGCAAAAAGAAGCAGTCGCCCCATTTGAATACGTTGTTTTGCACGGCGAGCTTCATGGCTTCTTTAACCACGTCCAGTGGGAAGCCATCAGGCAGCTCAAGGCTGTCGAGCCTACTGCTGATCACGCCGGTGGCGTGGTCAGTGTCTATGTTCATTTACATAGAATTGGCATTGGCGGTGACGAGCTTGGCATTTGGTGGTAAACAACCGAGCTTCTTGAGCTTGGCAAGGAAGTCATGGCTGTCGCGGATGTACGGCAGGACGTACGGCTTCAGCTTTTGAATCCAGTAATTGAGCCAGCGGCCCAGGCTTGTCACCCATAATAAGGCCAATGCGTGACTGGTGAGTCCCATATCACCCATTAGGCCGACCTTGCCCGA
>JALLPA010001108.1:0-11859 GCA_036939895.1 Thalassiosira exigua
GCACATGGGATAGGTGGGGGGTACGTATGAAGTAGGTACTTCAAACGTAAGGTCCGATCAAGGAGCAGGACGCGCGCGTGAAGGGCGTCTCCAAGGGCGGGGGGTCGTCCCGGCGCCCGATAGACGAGCTGGACGTGTACAAACTTTTCACCACGCCTCTCTCGCCGCTGGGGGACGGCTCCGCCGTGGCCATGGCTGCCCCCCGGATAGCCATCGTGAGCGAAGACAAGACGACGAAGAAATTGTTCCTAGAGAACGTGCAAGCAAGACAAGATCAAGAGGCAGACTGCGATGAGGTCGAGGATGCACCCAGGACTCCCTCTGTGCCCTCCCCGATTTCCGAGGCCACGGGAGCCACCGACGTCGAGGATAAAGATGAGGATCGGGAGACGCAGGAGAACGATGGCGAAGAAGACGAGGAAAACAAAGAAGAGCATGGAGGTCGACAGCCTCTGATGGAAGAAAAGGGTGGAGCGGACGAAGGCGACGATGGAAAAGGAGAGAGCGGGGTCAAGGGGCAAGGCCAAGCACTGGACGAGAAGGACGGAGACATCGGTCTCAACGAGGACTCTACGACCCGAAGCATCTTCAGCAAGCTCAGGGGGTACCTCGCCCCGCCCGCAGCGGCCAGCGTGCACCTCGCGCCGCTCAGGGACGGCCCAGAAGAAGTCGCTCCCGAGATACACTACGGGGCCCAAGATGGATCGAGTGAAATACAGATCAATGGAAACGACAACGGCGTCTCCAAGGCGGTAGAAGACGTACAAGGTAACGAGAGTGCCGAGGATGATCTTGGGCAAGAACCTACACAGGAGGAAAGCTACGAAGACGAAGGCATGTGCAAATCGATCACGACGCCCTCATCTCCTCTTGTGGACGTCTCCACCGTGGCCACACCCAGGATGGCTGTCATCGACGTCAAGGCCGAGGATCAGGAGGTCAGTGGCAACGGCGGCCCAGAGGCGTTAGAGGAAAATGTAGAAGATTACCAAGAGCAAAAGCAAGCGAATCGCGAGGCGGACGGAGTCAGCCTCGGGATTCACAAGGATGAGGGTGCGCCCGGAAGCAATGTTGAAGCGAGAGAAGGAGATGACTCCGACGGCCCAACATCGGACGAAGAGGTCCAAGTAGACGATGCTGTAACTTCGACTACTAGAAGCCCCCTCGACGATAACCAAGAAGTAAGAGATGGAGACAAGGAAGATTACGAAGATCGAGAGCTGACAAGAGAGGACTTTAGGGAGGATGAAGGCTCCCAGAGGATTGAGGAGAACGCGATCGTAGAAGTTTCTAGGGGCTCGTTGAACGCAGAGCCAAGGGACGCGGAGTGCCGAAACAAGGAGGCCGGAGATAAAGAGCTGACTTCAAAGGACGAGGCCCTAGAGGGAGACGACGCAAGCTCGACAACGACGAACTCAAGCCTCTTCGACCAGGTCTGGGGATACTTCGCCCCTCCCGCTACGGCTTGCGCACCGTCGACGGGGGATGGATCTGCCACATCTGCGCCTGATACGGCTGCCAAGACCAGCGAACTGGGGGAAGTCTGGGACGTGGGAAATGACGATGCCAGCGACAGTAAGGTGGTCATTACATTGGAAGATGTCGTAGAGATCGCAGAAATCAGTCAAGATCGAGAGCGGAAAATGCAGGATGCCGTAAACAGCAATGAAAGCAACACGAATGACGATGGCAGCGGAAACCCAGATGACGAGGAAGTCAGCCATGATCGAGAGCCTACAAAGAAAGGGGACGAGGACGACGAATCCCATGATATCACGGAGGATTCTAACAAAGTAGGCGGGGACCAAGAACCAGAGGGAAACGAAGAACTCGAGCTGGCGACTGCCGCTCGAGGCATCCTCGACCTTTACAAGTGCGAGGAGGAGATCTTCGCGTTGCCAGCTTCATTCGACGGTGAGCGCTTAAACGAGGAAGTACTCAAAGAAGATAACGACACATGGTCCACGACCCCAAGCCTCTATGACAACCTTTGGGGATACATCGCCCCAGACGTCAGCTCCGCCGAAGCCACGCCCAGGATGGCAGTCGGAGCTGAGGTTAGACCATCAGGAGACCAGGATTTCAGCAGCAATGGCGCTGACGACAACGGCAGTGATAACTGGTTTGCCATGGCGACAGAGGAATCCCAAGAGAACGAGGAAGAGGATGGTAGCCAACAGCAACAGCTGGCAAGAGATAAGTTTGAGTGGGATGTGGAAGATGGGGAGGAGGATGCAGATGGTGCCATCGACATAGCTTCTGCGGCTCTCGAAATCCATGACCGCCACGAGCAACAGCAAACGGAAGACCTTTCAGTAGCAGGCGGTCAATTCAGAACTGATTCAGCCGATGAGGAGGGCATGGGCTACTATTGCAAGGGATTGAAGGCGCAGGAGACCGGAGGTGAAAATCCAAGGACAGGGCAGGAGAAGGCCGCAGAAGATGTAGATGCAGAGGAAGACGACGAGATCTTCGTGAACAAGGATTGGGCTCACGGCTGCGAGGTTGAGGACTCCTCCAGGATCCAGGAGAACGCAAGCGAAGGAGGCTCAGAAAGTTCGCCAAAGGAACAAACAATGGGAGATATAATGGAGGTGGGCGGCGCCAGCTCAGTATCAGAGGTGCAGGGACGACAAGAGGACACCATATTGACGACTTCAAGTTACTTCGCCGAGCTCAGGGGGTACCCCTCCCCGCCAGCTACGCCCCACTCGAAGATTGGAGGCAACTCTGCCGAGGACGAAGGAAAGGGCCTGGAGGGCGATGTCAACATTTCTGAAGCGAAGAACACAAGGGATATCGATGGACAAGAAAACTATGGTCAAGATCAGGAGATGAGGCAAGAGAGTGCTGAGGAAGACGAAGAGGTCGAGGTTGGAGACGAGGAAGACGGCTGCGTTGGCCAAGAACGTCACGACATGGGTGTTCAGACTTCTCTTCAAGAGTATGACGAGGAAGGCGACGGAGATGACCAGTGCGCCAGACATATTGGCCAAGAACGTCACGACATGTGCGTACAGACCTCTCTTGAAGAGAATGGCCAGGACGAGAAGGATGAGCAGGGCTCCGTGAGCGAGGGTTGGACTCCCCCTCCCCTCCCCAAGGGACTGGACCTCTGCCTTGTCATGCCCACGGCCGCCAGTCCCACCTTGGCGACCACCAGGAAAGAGATCTATTTTGGTTCTGACGAAGAACAAGAGGATGGGACAAGGCTGGGGATCGTCCCAGCTGCCACGACAGGGGACGGGTTCTGGATCCCGACTCCCTTTTCCAGAGCGTCAGATGAGGTGAATGACGAGACGTTTGAGAAGGCTTCAGAGGACGCTTCGCCCGAGGATGTACACGAGCGATGGACCAACTTGCAAGTCGAGGAAGTTGTCGATCCACTGGTTGTCTCACCCACGAAGGATGAGGGAATGGTTCTTGACGATGGGTCCGAAGACCCTACGCCATTCAGTTTGGCGCCAAATTCCACTCCTTCTGTTTACGTGCCGGGCGCTTCCCGTCGATCTCCTTCGGTTATCCACGAGGGGGGGCTAGTGCTGACCTCGTCTGCCTCATGGACAGATTTCCATGGCGAATGCCTTGAATCACTCCAGCCTATATCCGAGGCACCCTCTCACCAGGACTTGAGTGTTGACACCTCAGAGGAGGCTAGGGACAAAGAGGACCGAGAGGGATGGATCGAGTGGCAAAACGAGGTGGACACTGAGTCGCTGATTTCCTCACCCATAAAGGACAAGGAGGATCCATCTGGTGGTGGGACAGAAGATCCGTCTCAATTCAGCTCGGCGTTTAGTCTCACTCCTTCCGTCTACATCCCAGGCGCCTCCCGACATGCCCCCTCGACTCAATTCGAGGGAAGAGCGTCGCACTTGACAGGCGGCAACACCACGGAGTTCCAGGCCGCCCTCAAGACCGCTGAGTCCCCTGCAGAGGCCTGTGTCGACGCTGAAGCCCCCGTCGCGGGCACAGTAGCACGGCTCAGGATGACGTTCGCGGCCAACGGGGACGTTCAAGATGTGGACAAGATTAAGGCCGCCCCCTCCGCCCGTGACATTGTTCATTTTAATGACATAAACGCCAAGAGCAGCACGAAGGTCATCATCAATGTTCAAGAGGAGAAATGGGCGGTGAAAGAGGAGGAGGAGTTCCCAGTCGCTACGATGGAGCGGGCAGATTCGACCAAGCACCAGGATGACGTCCCTACAGCGTCAATCCATCCCATGGATGCGGGTAGTCCCATGGAAAAGCGGTCCGGGTCTTTGTCTGCGGAGTCTCCCACGGATGTCGCGGCATTCTGGACCACGCAGCCGGATGACGCCACCGAGGAGGGCGTGGTCGATACTATCGAGGAGGAGCCTTCTAGTCCTTTTGATTGCACAGGTCGTAACGTGGAGCATGCGGTCTTCACGAAAGACGTGCCCTCGCTCACTGATTCGGAGGCCGAGGCACATACGTACGAATGCGGCAACAACAGAGGGGTCTCTCTGGAAGAAAGGGAAGGACTGCGCAATGTCGCTGTTATGTCCGAGACTGAGTCGAAGAAGATGGTGGAGGTGGCCCCCGCGCCGTCCTCATCCGCGCATCCAATGCCCGCCCCTCCTGCTGGCTCAGTCGCCCGACTCAGAGCGGCATTGTTCGCCACTGATGCTAGCCGAGCCACGCCCTCCCCCCCCAGTATTTCGACAGTGTACCGAACCAATACTACTACACCGTCTGTCGCAAAGTTACAGGGTGCTCTGTTCTCCAGATCTGCGATGGCGGCCTCTAGTACCCGAAAGAGATGTGAGATGTCATGGAACGCCCCAGAAAAGTCCTCCGAAAGCCCTGACGACGCGGCTGGTGATGAAACAAAACCAAAACCAATTCCACTGGAGGACAGAAATGACCAGGAGGCAGCGCCGCCGCCCCCAGAAGGGGAGGCGTTCGCCGCGCCTTTGGTGAAGCTCCCTGCATTATTGAACGCTCGACAGGCCATGATGGCAATAGAGAAATGTGACAGCGACACGAAGAAAAACGTCGCCGCACCTGACCCCGGGGTGGCTTCCTCATCGGAAGGGTATGTATTTGCCGCATCCACCCTAGAAAAGTCCATCTCGTCATCAAATGACGATCCTGGCTGCGAAACTATCGTTGCCATAAAAGACATTCCAACGAGTACGAGGGAGTCCAACATCGAGGGGTCGGCCCAACAGCAATTATGTGACGTCTCCTCTGCCGCTCTAGCCCCCCCCCGTCCAAATGCCCTGCCCACTGGATCAGTCGCCCGCCTTCGCGAGGCTCTCTGGGGTGCACCTCCCTCTGCAGGATCGGTCGCCCGGCTTAAGCCCGCGATACCAATCGCGCCCATTGAAAATGCGTTTGGTCCGCCAGTTCAAGCTCCTGTTGCTTCTGTTGTAGATGACACTCAGACTTCTGATATCCACGCAGGGCAAAACACAATGACTCCACTGTCTAGCGCTTCATTTGAGGAAGGTTTGATTGGAAGGTCGCCACAAGCCACCATGGACGCCCTTTCCGACGGCGCAGCGCCAAAGGAGTCTCTCGACATGCCCTACCACAAGGATTGCTGCAAAATCGAGGACCAAAGAAAGGGAGCACAGATTGAGGCAGAAGAGTTTAACAACATGAGCCAGGACAATGAGCCAGAACCCAAGATGCAAGATAAGCATGATCCCGATGGCGACGGACCCCATCCTGAGCTGCCAAATGATACGTCTAATGCCAATCCAGTTCGTCCCCTCATCGATTCTCCCCCTATTGGATCTGTTGCCCGTCTCCGTGAGGCACTCTGGGGAGCCCCACATGCAGGATCAGTCGCGCAGCTTCGCAAGCCTGTGTTGGCGCCGATTCCATCTGTGGAAGATGAAAGGTTGCCAGCGCAAGATTCGGTTGCACAACTTGTTGATTCAGGACTGACCGTGGCTGCTAACATCCACTCTATGACAAAGAACTTCCCTGAAGTTGAGGAGCAGAATGCAACGGTTACGATGCCGGGTATAGTTGTGGAAGTTTTGGATGGGGTACCATTATTTGTTGGTGATTCTCCTGGCGGTGTTGCGGCGCGGAACGAGTCTGCCACTACAATCGAGGGCAGCAGAGAGATCCAGACCAAACAGTCACCAATTGTGGTGGGAGAGGAAAAGGAAATGTCTTTCTCAGCCAACCTTGCAACCAACTTTAAGGCAACGACCTCAAAGACTCCGCAGATTTCCCCTTTGACAAAGAAGGGCAGACCTGGGGCCCTGGCTGCTTCCCAGGGGGATGTCTGGTGGATCCAGGGAGGGCAGCAGGCGGACTCCTCGATCGAGGAGGTTGCGGAGAATGAGGGGGCCGAGGACCATGTGAACTTAGACGAACTCCGAGACGGGAAGAAATTTGGTGACTTTGAGGATAGGGGTCATGTTGAGTTTAATTCGATGCAAGCAGGCGATGGACTGTTGAAAAACACGAGCCATACGGAGGTTGAAGTGCAGGGCGATGGCCCCATGGAGGACTCATGCGAGTGGATAGGGGCAGTGACTTTGCCAGATAGCGGCGAGTACAATAATGAGGCTCCGCCTGCCAAGGCAATGGAAGAGTCGATCGATTGGATAGAGAGAGCATCAACGACGATCGAAGACGCCGGGGAGGAGGCAGACCAGGGGAATGAGGAGTACGACAATGCTGCCTCAGAAGCCCCCTCTGAGGATGACGAAGGACGCCTTTTTGGTACCGACCCTCACCTTGACTCTCCCGAGATCACGCTATGTGAAATTCCCAAGGTGCAAGATGGCGCCTTGGCTGATATGAGCAACGACTTCTACATGGCACACAATGGAAACAAAATCAATGATGAGCAAGACGTGTTTCGCTCCCCACTGCCGGACCCGGTCGCTGATCCCGTCTCCACAGTCGTGGCTCCTCACGGATCACATCGTGTGGACATGTTGACTTCAAGGCCTGCGAAGCCCCAGGCCGGCAGATGTGAAGAAATTGCAGCTGCCTTGGCTGATGCAAGGTATGGCCCCCACATCGCGCTCGGTGACGGGATTGAAGGCGAGCCTGCCCCGTTCAGTTGCTACCCACGGCCAGATCCAATGGAAGGTCCACCTGAGCTCATCGCTACCTCCAACGAATATCCGATTGTGAGCCTTCCAGCTTTGATACCCGCTAGGGCGGACCCGCCTGAGAAGCCTTCGCCATCGCCAACCTCTTGCAACGGCAGTGCGCCTGTGGCCGCCTCGGCTCCTGATCCCCCCCTTCTAGCGAACCCTTCAACACGACCATTACCCGCAACTCCCATCACCAGCACAGCGATTCTCGTAAAGGTGGATCCTCCATCAGAAACTGCCTCCGTCGATTCTCAATTAGAAACCGGTCCTGCTGCCTCCTGTCCCACGCTAAAGGGGGCCAGTGCCCCTGACACCCTGGAGACGAAGGCCGCGCCGTTAACACGCCGCGAGAGGCACAAGAACCTTGCAAAGACTGGAAAGGTAGCGGCGCAACGTAGGGCGCGAGATCAAAGACCAACCCCAAAGAGTAAGTACCTGCCCATCGCGAGACAGGACGAGGAGAACGTGGTAAATGCCGACGACGGCAGCGTCAAAAACAAGTTCGCGAACGAGGAAGGGCCTTGCAACTGCTCGACCTTGGAGCAAGTCGAGAAGAAGCCGATTGCTGCCTCGACAAAGTCTGAACTGCTGGTTGATGTCCATGTCGATGGAAAAATGATGGCTGTCAACCGCGGCGATGTTGCGAAAGGAAGCGGTGGCAAGGATGATGCTGATTTCCACAGTAAAATGCTCACCGATGCCCAGCTGGCAAAGACGGTACGATTGACTCGTAGGGAGAGGCACAGGCAGCTAGCAAACGCCGGAAAGGTAGCTGCGGCGGCCGCTGTACATCGCAGGTTCCGAGATCCCACTCCTACCCCCAAGAATTCGAGCTCAAACACGGATCCTTCTTTTCAGACAGATCCACCCAAGCTAGAGCCCATATCCACCTCGAACGAGGAGTCTCAGCAGCGCCACGATGAAGCCAATGTGAGCTCCAAAAAGTCAGACCCAAACAACCCCGATGCAGCCATCAGCGAGACGTTATGTCCTCATGAGAAGGAGCAGAGTACGCCCCCTCTCGTCCAAAAGGATGAGGAGGATGTGGTCGATGCAGACCATGAGGGGGACAAAAGTGATTTTGTAAAGGAGCAAGGGCAACGCCTCTGCTCCACCCTGGAGGATATCAAGCAGGATCCGATCGCTGCCTTTACAAAGTCTGAACTGCTGGTTGATGTAGAGGGCAATAACAAAATGATAGCTGTCGACTGCGGTGAAGTTTCGAAAGGAAGCGATTCCAAGGGTGATACTGATTCCCACAGTGAAGCTATTCCTGATGCCATGCTGGCAAAAACGGTACAATTGACCCGTAGGGAGAGGCACAGGCAACTAGCAAACGCTGGGAAGGCAGCTGCGGCGGCCGCTGTACATCGCAGGTGCCGAGATCCCACTCCTACCCCCAAGAATTCGAGCTCTAACATGGATCCTACCTCCTGGACAGATCCGCCCAATCAAGAGCCTATATCTAGCTCGAATGAGGACCTCCAACAGCGCCATAACGAAGCCAATGGAAGCTCCAAAAGTGTGGATTCCAAGAACACCACCAAAGTCATCAATAAGGAAATATGTCATTATGAGAAGGAACAGAGTACGCCCCCTCTCTTTCAACACGACGAGAAGGACGTGGACGATGCTGATGGCCATGTGGACAAAAATAAGTTTGTGAATGAGGAAGGACGTCACCTTTACTTGACCTTGGAACAGGTTGAGCAGGATCCCATCGCTGCCTCGAAGGTTGATCTTGAGGGCGATGACGAAATGATGGCCATAAACCGCGTTCACTTCACAGATCGAACTGAAGCTAGGGGAAATGCTGCCGTTGGCGCCAGGACAGTTGTTCATGATACCCCGCCGACGGAAATGGCGCAGATGACCCGTAGCGAGAGGCACAGACAACTTGCAAAAACTGGGAAGGCAGCTGCGGCAGCCGCTGCACATCGGAGGTGCCAAGATCTCCCAGCCAAAAGTCGGAGGCCTAACCCAGAGGATAAGGAAGCTGCTGTCATTTCAATTCAGAGTTGGAACAAAATGAAGCCATTGGAACCAAATCCTGGCCTGAAGGAGAGCCAGCCATCACTCGACGGCCAACAAAATGGGGCCATAAGTGATATAAAAGACGGAAATGACTCGAAAGGAATGGAAAAGGATGTCGTCGCGAATGCCCCAGTTTTGGCATTTCAATGCTGTGCAAAGGAGGAGCTCGATTCTTTGATGACAACGCCACTGCTGGCACCGTCGAAGACACCTGAAGACACAGTTGCATTATCTGAACAACGTTTGGCGAAGCCCCAACAAAAAAACCCGAAAAAGACCAGTGTGCGCGCTTCCCTAAATGAGCGGGTGTCGAGGTGTCGCCGCCGCTTGCCAAAGATACGTTTTACGCGGGCGAAAGGAGATGGTGCGACATTGAATAGGGAAAGTGATGTTTGTGGTACGCCATTAAATGACACCAGAGGCACGCCTTCATCAAGGGTTGTTGGTGAAGGCACCAAGGCACCCATATCGAATGATATTCCCACAACCCATCTGGATAATGTGACAGAGTTCGCTGGCAAGAAAGAACATCTCTGCGTTAATTTCGACAGCGAGATTGAAGCAGTGCTCTCCCCTCCAATCGCTGCTATTGTCAGCGCATTAACTGCAGCTTCCAACTCTCCCCAGACAGATCATCCCGCTCAACCACCTTCGAAGATGGACGGCCGCCAAGGAACCCTGAAGGCATTAAACTCTTCTCTGTCATCTGGCAGCGTAGATGCTCCCGCCGGACTGTCTTCAGTGCAAAGCCACCATGGTGCTGCTTCCAACAGAGGCCCCATCGTGGGACTGGCCCCTGAAATAAGGGAAGATGGATTCTTCAGCACAGCAGCAGACTGTTCTGGGGCCTCGTCGGGAAAGCCTTCATTGTTCACTCGGCGAGAAAAGAAAAAGTACCTTGCGAAGACTCCTTTGGGAAGGGCGGCGACTGCAGCTGCCTCCACCCACCGCAACACGCAAGCTTCCAAGCCCCCAGTTTCTGATCCAACCACTGCTAAATCAAAGCTAGAGCTGAAGCCCTGCCCTGGTATGGCCCGTGACGATCGCGGCAGTGAGTTGAAAGTGGAGGATGATGAGGAGTCTCAAACGCCAGCTTGCAAATTGATGCCGATCTCCCATGAGAAGCACCAGCTGAAGACTTTGGCTGTTGATGAATGTTTTAGAACATCAGACCTGAAAGTGGTGGATGCAGAGACAACAACTAGAATTTGACAACCAGTCCCCTGACTGAGCCCCCCCTCGCTGCCACCAAAATTGCCGATGAATCCACAAAAGATAGTGATGTAGGTGCTCCATCGAAGCTTAAAGTGGCCTTCCTTCGAACCAGGAATACTGCCATCACGAGAAGGAGAAAGCGTTAAGCACCCCTGTGTGGATACCCATGTTGTATTCAATGCAATGCTGCGCCATGTTTCTAAATGTTCATGTAACCCTATGGACTTTATTACTACAGTCCAGGCCTCGTTCATAGAAAAGTGTGCATCCATCACAAGCTTATTCATCACCTGCTAGTAGCTGCGATTGTTTGCTGCGTTAGCTGTGAAAATTTCAAAACCCTGCTTTCATTCCCCATTTGTAATACTCTCCTCGATTCATCTGTCTTTCTCTTATTTTACCACAGACCTATGATTCTACATTTATCAACATCAATTGTTTTGTGTCTGATCTTGGTCCAAGTATTGAAATCTGTTCAACCACCTATGATGATTGCCATTTAATCAAAACTGACAAGTGTTGAAGAGAATGTCATACTTTCCGCGTCAATTTCCTTTGAGACACAATCACATCAATGGCCAAAGACCCTTAACAACTGCTCACTACTATACCCTCCAAATTGGTCGCCTTGCGGATCTTCAAGCAATGCGTCCTCTCAAAGATCCTCCACCTTTTCCCCACCATTGCGATCCTTGAACATAACACAACCCCACCATGGAGCCTTGGTATAAGTGGATCTCAACCTCCACCAATGCCATTGACCAACTTGAATATTGGTTTATCGCAGCACTTGTCAATCTTGACGCGCTCCCCCCACAGCTTGGATATCGCCCAAGTGCGCATGTTAAATGGAGGGATGGGCTTGCTTCGATCATCCAACCGCGTCATACCTAATTTGCTCGCCCAACATGCACGAGCAATTCGATACAGCTATACAGGGATCATCCTTAACCAATACTCCCCACCCCTTGCACTCCCACGCTCCCTCTCTGACCTCTTTTGATACTGGTCCACTGCTCAGACCTCCCAACTCGCTCGATTTCGTCACTATATTGACATCATCTCACCTCAAATAGTTCCCTTCAGCATCCCCCCCTCATCAGCCTCAGATAATGCAATTCACCATATGTAACAAAATACATTTCGAGACACCACCTCATGCATGGCAGCTGCTATCACAATCTCCCGCCCGGAGCGACGGGAGGATCCCCCCTGGCCGCTCCACCGACAGCGGAGCGCGTGCCTTGAGTGCTGGCGATGGTGGCGGAGAGGCGTCCCTGAGTGGATCCGTCATTGCGGGTGTCGTAGGAAGGCATGGTGACGAAGGCGGCGGCGGCAGGAGCGGACCACGACGGTGAAGGACCTCAGAAAAAGTGGGGGGAGGGGACCCGCGGAGGAGGACCGTTTTCCTACGCTCTGCGATCGGGCGGAAAACCTCGTTGGTAATGTGTGCGGTGAATGGATCCAATTAGATCCAAAATGAATCATTGATAACTCGGCCCCATTTAGGTCC
>JALLPA010001109.1:0-11862 GCA_036939895.1 Thalassiosira exigua
TTTTTTTTTTTTTTTTCCTCGCGTGTCCGCCATACCCGACAAAGAGTTAAATCTTCCAGGTCATTGTTCATAGAAATTTGGATTGTAACGAGTACAAAACGAGTCGCAAACCAAGGACATTACCGCAAACCTTGCTTCCAGCCTGTGGCCCACCTGGTTAGGGGCTGGCCGTCGTCCGTAAGGAGGAGTTTGACCCAACGACTTCTCAAAAACTTCCGGATTAAGATCCATCTTTGACAATATGTCAATAAATAGGTAAATAAACTTTATCCCATATGGTAATATTTTTGATTCACCTATAATCTTTTGTTTTGTAAATCTACTAATTACATAAAAAGAATAATGGATACCTTAGGTATTTTATTTTGTTTCTTCGCCCCCAATGACCAAGGACAATGACGATGGCCGCGGACGCGAGATAGCAGATAGAGATAGCCGACGTAGCAGCAATCGCTGCAACAAGCCACCCCCGCTGGCTCCTCCAACCCAGACGACCCGTCAAAATGATAGTCCACGCCGGGGCGGCGGCCCGCTCCGCCCGCGCCGCGGCGCGGCGTCGCGCCCCGTCCCTCCTCGTCGTCCGCGGCGCCGCCGCCGTCGCGGTCGCTCCGCCGCCCCGCTCCGTCGCGGGACAACGGCGCCCCGAACTCCTCCTCGGGCGGCGGCGACGCCCCTCCCCGCCCCTCGGCCCCGCTCCCGCCTCGTCGCTCCTTTCCGGATCCGCGCCGTTCTCGTCCGCGGCCGCGGAGGAGGCCGTCGACGACGACGACGACGACGACGACGACGTCCCCCCCGCCTCCGCCCACGTCGTCCGACGTCGCGGGGGGGTGCGGAACGTGGCCATCGTCGCCCACGTCGACCACGGCAAGACGACCTTGGTCGACGAGCTGCTTCGGGTCGCGCGGGCGTCGTCGCCGTCCTCCTCCGATGATACGACGGCGGACGACGCGACGAACGCCGCCGCCGCCGCCGGCCAAGCGGGGGAGGGCGCCGGGAAGGGCTCCGAGGGCGAGCGCCTCCTCGACTCGGGCGAGCTGGAGCGCGAGCGGGGGATCACGATCACGTCCAAGGTCACCCGGCTCGACTACGCCTCCTCCGACGGCGAACCGCACGTGATCAACGTGGTCGACACCCCCGGCCACGCCGACTTCGCCGGCGAAGTCGATCGCATCCTCTCCACGGTCGACGGCGTCGTCCTCGTCGTCGACGCCGGCGAGGGTCCCAAGAGCCAGACGAAATACGTCCTCTCCCGCGCGCTGAACCTCGGCCTGGTCCCCATCGTCGTATTGAACAAGGCCGATCGGCCCGAGGGCGTGCTGCGGCTGGAGGGGGGCGAGACGGAGCTCGAGCTGATGGACTTGTTCGAGAACCTCGACGCGACGGACGAGCAGATGGAATATCGGACGATGTTCGGGAGCGCGCGGTCGGGGTGGATCACCGAAGACGCGGACGCCGCCGTGGCCATCGCGCACGACGGGGGAGGGGCGGACAGCGAGGGCGCGCGGTGCATGCGGGGACTGCTGGACGCCATGCTCGCGGACATACCCGCCCCGTCGGTGCATTGGTACGGCGCGCGGGCCGGCGAAGATAGGGAAAAGGCTGTGGAGGAATTCGCCGAGGAGCCGTTCAGCATGACCGCCAACACCGTGGGCTACGACCCGTACCTCGGTCGGACGTGCACCGGCCGCATCTACTCCGGGAAGGTCCGGCCGGGCGACTCGATCGCCCTGCTCCGCCGGCGGGACGGCGCAGCAGAGTCCGCCGGCGGCGGCGCCGGCGGACCTCGCTCCGAAGTCTCGGGCGTCTTCGCCAACCGGGGCGTTTCGCGCGTGGCCCTGGACCCGCCCGTCGCCTACGCCGGGGACATCGTCACCCTGACGGGCGTGCCGGAATCCATGAAGGTGGGCGACACCGTCACCGCGACCGAAAACTCCGTGCCCCGCGCCGTGGACACGCCCCCCCTGGCGCCTCCCACGCTCTCCTGCCTCTTCGGCGCGAACAACGGCCCGATGGGCGGGAGGGAGGGGACCATCGTCGCGAGCAGCCAAGTCCGAGCCCGTCTCGTCGACGAGACGGACAACAACGTCACGCTGAACGTGGAGCTGTGCGAAGACGACGCGGAGAAGACGGTCGTCCTGGGGCGCGGAGAGCTTCAGATCGGCATCCTCGTGGAGCAGATGCGGCGCGAGGGGTACGAGATGATCATCACGCCCCCGATGATCTTGACTACCGTCTGTCCTGAGACTGGAGTGAAGCTGGAGCCGTACGAGGAGGTGGTCGTGGACGTCGACGCGGAGTACTCCGGGACGGTGGTTAACGCCCTCACGGGATCCCGGAAGGGGGTCCTGGTGGAGATGATGGACGACGCGGGGGGTAAGACGCGGATGCGATTCGAGATCCCCAGCCGCGGCCTGTTGGGCTTCGGACCGGAGGTCGCCTCGGCCACCCGCGGCACGGCCGTGATGCACCACTGCTACCTCGAGGATCGAGAGTATGCCGGGACCATCGCCCCGGGGTCGGATCGCGGCAAGCTCGTGAGCAACGAGTCGGGGAAGGCCACCCTCTACGCCTTGGAAACTCTCCAGTCCCGCGGGACGCTGTTCGTGGCCCCCGGGGACGTGGTGTACCCCGGCATGGTTGTGGGGGAGAACAGCAAACAGGGAGACCTGGAGGTGAACCCGGTGAAGGCCAAGGCCACCAACAACATGCGGACGACCTTGAAGGACGAAAAGCTGAACCTGGCCCCGCCCCGTCGATTGAGCGTGGAGGAGCTGATCGGGTACATGGCCGAGGACGAGGTGATTGAGGTCACGCCTCTGAGTGTGCGATTGCGGAAGGCGGAGCTCGACGCAGGGGTGAGGGAGCGGGCGGCACGGGCGCGGAAGAAGCAGATACAGGCGCTGCGGCAACAGCAGGGCGGCGGCAAGAAGAAATAGATTACCAAGATTAAGAATAGAGAGAAGAAGTGACGCATCCTGCTGTACCGTCGGGTGGCTCATTAGAGACGAAACTGAACGAAACCGATGCACCTGGACATCAACAAACATTAATCGGCGAGCCCATTTCCCGCCATCTTACCACTACGCTAGTATAAATTGGACCGATAAGAGATCACTGAATGTTCATCTACTTCTTACCCAAAAGGATACGCTGGCAGCGTTAATTTGGTACTGTGTCAACCTATGTCGACAAAAAGAAGTATCCACCTCTACCACATCCTTCTTCAGACTCAATGATGAGTGAGGGCACCACCATGGTGAATGAAATACAAACAATAGTCGTCTGAGGAACGTATCCTCCGTTTCCATCCGCTCTGGACTCTTTTTAAATCTGCATCCAAATTGTGTTGCGATACTGTCAAACCCAGATCCCGGCAACGTGGCAAAAAGTGTGTCGTGAAACCCGGTCTATCAGGAAGCTGGAGGATGATGGCTTGCCTTTTGATTGTAGCACCCAGATCATTCTCCTCCTTGGTGGGCATCAAATAGTAAAAGAGAGTATCCGCACAAGCTGAGGCATGCTCGGGAATATATATCAAAGCCGACCCAAGGATGAGACTGAACGGCCCCCGTGGAAATTTGTCGTCTGGCAGTCTGTTGTTTGGATGGGCTCTTCGATAACTGGAAGCGCCCATCCAATCGCAAGGCTCAACATCTATCAAAACATCTTTCGGGTCAATCAAGTCATTGGAGCACGCCACTGCAATATTACCAAGGTTTGCCTCGACATTTTTTTCAGATGAGACAGTATTTCATCATCATCTCGATCAGTTAGAACCATGTGGTTGTGATCTTTTGTTTCCTTTTCCACGACATGATCTGTGCAGCTGCGTTGTAATGTTCCGTGCACTGATAAAGCTGCCGCTACAGCAGCCATGCCCACCACCCCTAGACCACTGCCCAGTTCCAATATGCCGCACTTCAGCCCAGGACTGCCTTTGAAGCAAGCCTCATAACAAAGTTGCCTGCCTTCTTCCGTCCCATACAAATATCCTGCCAGCAGAAGCGCTGCATCCCATGGGATTCCAGAGACGTCAGATAGGATTCCGTCCTCACAATTCAGCCAAAGGTCAAGGTGGAGAGGTTCTTGCGATGGTGTTGGGGGGAGGAGCATAAATGATTGCTTGGTTGACATGCCTTTGTGGCTATCTGGGTTCTCTGCCTCCTCCGAATCCTCAACTTCTTCATCTGAATGTCCCTCAAAACCTCTCGGTGGTGGAAGCATAGCCACAGACCAAAAGTCGTCGTCGCCTGCATCTTCTAGTTCCTTCATGTCGCCGGTAGGATGCACTGCTCTGCCCCCCTATCTAAAGCGATGATACGACCTGAAGCCAGGCTCCATCAACGATGACAACGTCACCAGATCTGCATCTGGCGAACTGCCGCCTAGCACGGTGATCCCTTTGAAGCGCTTTGACACCTTGGAAAGCTGGACCAGGTCTTGAAATGTCAAATATTGTTCGATCTCCTTCCACGCAATTAGCATCGTGCTATCAGCAGCGCAGTCATGGCTACGACGAAGCATGGTGACGTTATGTTAGCATGCGGAGGCTCAGTTGTAGGTCCGCGTATCTGCCCGCCCGTTCTCACGACTCTCCGCCATCGCCATCATCATCTTCTGTCCAGCCAAGCTCTCAAGCTCATTCAAATGAGCTTTTGATCCAAAACATCAAGCTCTAGATAGAGCTATCCAACACGCGTCATCCGTCACGCGGATGGTAGATTTCATCCGAAGGTGCGTAGGAATCAATAATGTACGTCACAAGGCAGCATCAACCATCATTCATCACGCACATCAACATCAACCATCCAGGCAGCGCTGACTCCGCTCTTCCACTTCCACCATTGCCATTGCATCCAGTCTGCTCACTGCCACTTTGCCACTGCTCATCCTCATCTTTGCCTTTGCCTATTTGCATTTGCCCTTGAGCCGTGAATTTGACCGGGTGAACATCTTCCAAGTGAAAGTAGTAGCGAAAACGGATCAACACCCGGCAACCATGCGTCTCCCTTCCTCCAGCTTTCTCCTCGGCACCGTAATCCTCGCCGGAGGAGCGGTCGCGGCCTTCAACCTATCCATGCAATCCAGCGTGAGCAGCGCGGCGTCGACCAACCGACGCGACTTCCTCTCCAAGTCGGCCGCCGCGACGGCGTCGATCGCCCTGCCCAAGGCGGTCCTCGCCGACGACGCCGACCCGTACGCCGACTACACCACCACCGAATCGGGGATGAAGTACCTCGTCACCAAGGAGGGCGACGGCGCCGTGCCCTCGCCCGGACAGCTCGTGAAAGCGCACTACACCGGGTGGCTCGACGGGTTCGACTCGCCGAAGAAGTTCGACAGCTCGCGGGATCGGGGGAGGCCGTTCCAGTTCAAGGTCGGGGCCGGGCAGGTCATCCGAGGGTGGGACGAGTCGTTCTCGACGATGAAGGTGGGGGAACGGCGGAATATCATCCTCCCGAGCAGGCTGGCGTACGGAGACCGCGGCGCTGGGGGGGTGATTCCTGGCGGGGCCACTCTGTACTTCGACGTGGAGCTGCTTGGCATCTTGTAAGTGACTTCCCTTGAGTCAGACAACTCCTTCAGAATCGATGCCTTCCTTCTTGGTGAGGTGGAAAGGTTACTTTTTCCAACTTCTTCGACTTCAATTGAAATTCCAATGCTAAAAGTTACAATTCAATCAAACGCATTTACGATCTTGTTGCTTCAATTTCAGAGGTACTGAGATTGAAAATGCATCGAGAAGATTATCAGTTGATGCTTCTGATACAATATCTAGCTTCTGGTAGCATAGGGGTTGTATAATTGTGACACAAATAACGAATTCCTTTTATGCTCGGACTGAGATAAAAATGGGTAGAAAGTTGGTATCATAGAAGTACACTCCAGCATTTAAGATTACCAAGCAACTTATAATCTGCTTCGCCATAGCAGTCAGTAATAATATGTATGTTTACCGCTTCCCAGGAGTATGTTTTTCTTCTACAAATATTCTCACAGTGCATCACTACATCGATGTTTTGACACATACCTGTTAAACCAACATCCGTGTAATGATAACAACACCATCTTTTGGTTCACTCTTTTCATACAATAATTCCTCCCCTTCGTCTGCTGCAACTTCAGTGATCTTCAGTTTTGGCTGTAGAATTTTCTGTTCGCTGCTGCTTTCGCTGTTTGCGTCATGACCGCGACCCCCAGGACTTTCGTCCACGGAAGTCTCATCTGGCTCTCGGGTGGTATTCCGCTTGCGTCGTCTGGGAGAGCTCTCGTCCAAGTCGTCCATGGATTCCTGCCGGTCGCTTCTCCTTCTCGCGTCCGTTCGTTCCCGCTCCGGGGAGCTTCTCTTGCTGCACGAAAGAGCGGAACGGACCTTGCCCCCTATGAAATGAGACGCGTCTTTGAATGTTGTCCGCACGGCATCCCTTTCGTCGGGGCCAAAACTCTTCACAGTAGAGAATATCTGACTGACGGACTTGTGAACATCCTGCATAATTTCGTTGTTGATATCAACGGCACCGCACATGACGAGTCTTTTGGAACCGAGGCATTCGTCTCCGCTTCGCTGTCTGCTTCCGGCATCACCTCCGTTCCGAGGAGAATTATCGGGTGTCACGTGTGAGCGACCCGCCCTTGCCGTTGCCACGCTTTGGTCATACGACATTGCACTATGCATGCAGGTACTCATATCTTGCGAATCCTCTGACGTCAGCGGTGCCATCGATATATCCCCTAGCGCCATATCAAGTTCTTTCGGGGCCTGTGCCGGTGATGTTGCGTATGAATCTGATTTGTTTATGGTGTTCCATTGTCTTCGGGACGCGCTTCCTACCTTCGGAATGGAAGTCCGCGCTTCGTCTTTGGCGGGAGATGGCCGACGAACGACGGGGTAACCCAGACTGTTGGATTCCGGGAGTTTCCCCACCGAGGATATTTCCGCCCATTGCTCTCTGGAGCTGCTCCCGATGGAGCGGGTGGGGCTAATCTTGTTTGCCATGGTGGACTTTTTATGCATTCGACGCATGTGCAGCGGCGACGTGCACGATGACCTATGACGCTGGTAGCTATATACTTCACGGTTGAGGCCGTCGCGGGTTCACCTGGATTAGACGGGTCCGTGGCTTATATGCATCGCCGTTGGGCGGCAGGAAGCGACGACTCGAAGCGCCGGGGCGGGAGGTCGAATCGAGGCAGAAGCGGTGGAGGAGGGTGAATGTATGCGAGGGGGGAGGAGTACGGACAAAGTCGAGAGCAGGACCTATAAGAGAGAGAGCAAGGCCGTTGTCGTTGTCATTGGCCACATGCCCAGAGAAGGGATTAGAGGGGCGGGCGAGTGAGATCAGTAGTGATAACTGTGGTGGTGGTGGTGGTGGAGAAGCGGAAGCATGGCATTGACAATTACCTCAAGGACATTACCTCAAGAATGTACCTACAGTATCGTACTCATTATCATTATCACACCATGGTTCGCACACAACCACAACGCACGACGGACATGGCCCTTTTTTGGCCTTTGGATGGNATCAGTAGTGGTAACTGTGGTGGTGGTGGTGGTGGAGAAGCGGAAGCATGGCATTGTCAAGCATTGTGGACAATTACCTCAAACAGTATCGTACTCATTATCATTATCACACAATGGCAATGGTTCGCACACAACGCACGACGGACATGGCCCTTTTTTGGCCTTTGGATGGAGAAGCCGCCGAAAACAACAAACAGAGAGTGGCGCGAGAAGGCAGGGGACTGCTTCCGGTTGAGAAACAATTACGGCTACTTACCGCCCACTTTTTATCTTTGGGAATTAATACTAAATAATAATAAGATGTAGGAATTGGTATTTTTCAAAGTTGCAAAGGTATCTTAAGGCAGGGGATCGGCTTCTTATCGGTATCAGAGATGTCTCTCCGGCACCCAGATGACAAAGACCAAATACTGCCCCACTGCATTTTTGGCGCGTTAGCGCATTGGTGGGGAGAGAAAGAGTTGAATTCAAGTTTCGTTCCAGCTCATTCACACATGAATGTTTCTTTTGATTTTGACAAAACTTTTGTTGGCTCCGACTCCATCTCCATCCTGTTTCGAGTAAGAGCGCCCGCCCCGGCGATCGCCTAGACCGCACCGCACCAAAAGGCAGGCCCGCCGGCGGCGGCGGGTCTCGGCCTGGATCTGGTCTGGATGAGGCCGCCCGCCTGCGCACTTTACGTCTACCGTCCAGCATCGGCATCGGCCGTCGGTCGGCCGGTCACATCTAGAGAGACAACCACAGCACCCGCACCGCCCAGCCACCCCCGGCCACAGTTGACGGGCGCCGTGCAGGCCAGGGGCCAGGGTCGTAGGCGTCGCTGGAGCAGGTCTCGGGGCTGGGACGGTCTGGCCCAGGAAATCATTGAGTGGGCGTGGGAGCGAGCGAGATCACACACATGCATGGTGTCTGCTTTCACAACTCAACTGCCTAATGCCACACCCCAATCTGGATCTCTAGGGGCGTCGGCGTCTGCCACGAATACAGGTCCACGCCAGCGATGATTCATCTATTCGTTCGCCCATCGTGACACGGGGAAGGCCCCTTGAACCTGCCCTCGAGATGATGAGCAAAAGGACAATTTCACCAAGGTCTAAATGCAATTGCAAATTGGCACGGAATGACCATTTATTGATGCTGTCGTTCCTTGCCGCCTCAATGATCATTTCCATAGTCATGGTAAAAGTGGCCTGGGACGTTCATAACTATGATGAAACTCGTGATGCGGTATCGAATAAGTTGGAGAGCTTCGCAGGCGGGCCATCCTTGGGAGGGGTGAGCGAGAACGGTGGACAAAGAACAACGCCCACCAATCAACATCAGCAACAGCTCCAGCAACAACAACTGAGGAAAAGAACATCTGCCTTGGTAGAAAAGCTCGTCAATAGATCTCAACGAATCGAACTGCCAGACGAAAATCGCACGCTTGCCTTTGTCCACATTGGCAAATCTGGGGGGAGCACCATTTCTCTCCTTTTGCGCAATGGATGTATGTCTGCTGCCGATGGGACGCCCTGCGACCCGCCCGACCGGTGGCGGAGGATCCCGGGACAGAACGAGGAGACGATCGCCTCGCGTCGGATCCAGTTCTACCTCCACACGCCGCACGTCGAGTCCGGCAGGATGGCCGAGTATTACGCCCGGGTTACAAGCGTGGTGGCCGTCGCGCGCGATCCTCTGGAGCGGTTCGTCTCAGCGTTTCTCTCCCGCCACCCGGCCAACCTAGACGCCGCGCGGACGCGCAACGCCCTCGCGCGGAAACGGGCAGAGCGTGAGGGCAAGGAGCCTCCCGTCTGGGCCAAGCCCTCGTGGGGGTATGGGGACGCCGAGCAAGACCAGGCGAACCGGGCGGCATATAAGGGCTGTTATCCCAATTTAGATCAGTTTGCGAAATGCGCCGATACATCGCTTCCAAAGTCCATACCAAACAACGTGTACAAGACGCGGATACGGTGGTATAAGGGCAAGGGCATGGAGGAGAAGGAAATCAGCTTGAACTGCAGAGAGATCTGCCTCGGCATTATGTCTGGTGTGAACAATTACATCTACATACCTCATTTGAGATTCAATTACGGGGCATTCTGTGAGTATCTGTGTGTATTGCCAGTCCTGTCAGAAGATAATATGCTATGTTCAACCTGTGTCTGTTGCTGAGGCAGTAAAAGACCTCCCGCCTCAAAGCGAGGTATTTGTCATTAGAACACGGTGAATGCTCTACTACCATTATTGAAAATTCGCTGAATTTCTTTCATTGCTGACTTTTTATGGCGTTATGCTCTCTCTTCAACATTAGAAAATTATGGGACGGTGAGTGGCATACTGCCATGAGGGACGGGGAGCATACAATCGCCTTTTGCATGGTTGGCTTTATTGAAAATTGTACCCTTTGCTCCTTCTACAACCAGACTTGAGGAATGTGAACAGAATGCTTGGCTCAGAAAATGACATGAATGTACCCGACAAGTTCAGCGCCGGAGATAGGGTCAACGCCCGAGGGAAGATGCCCGTGCGGAATAACTGGAGCTTTCCTTCTCGTATGATCATATGCAAATCTCTGATGAACGAGATACGAATATACATCAACCTGTTGAATCGTGCAGTGAATTTGTCAGACGATGATGTGCAGTCGGAAATAGAATCCATCCAAAGAAATTGTCCAAACGTCTTGCAATCATTGGTGGATTACACTCCTCGGTATGTGGACCAACGGGGAGTGGTAGGTGATAGTACATCAAAGCGGGTGCCTGGCGCTAGCTGGGTTCGTGGGCGTGCCCGCATCTTCAACCAGTGAGAGCGACGAATGGAAGATACCTCATTCGAAAACGATAGTCCGACCATGAAATTCGACGCTGTGCATGGGGCAAAATATCATGGGAAGATTGATTGCACAGCAGTCTGCAGCGAAGTGGGAAATGAACAGATGGTGCTCATACTCTGTACGCAGACATACGAAACCAGCATTCCTCTGGGTAAGGAGGGATGCTAGGGTGACTGGTAAATATGACCTCGTCATAATGTGTAGATAACAAGCATTTTGCTAGTGTTTGGATGGGACACAAAATAATGAAAGTGACCCGAAGGCTAGCGGCCGGCAGTCAGATAACCTTACAATAACCTCATGCAACAATCAGCCAAAATCATCAAATTGAATCAAATTTGACACGCCCATGTGGGGCACAGTCAGAACTGTTGCCATTCTCTCGCCATAGACGAGCGAGACTCCCGACTTCGTCCCTTGAAGCTCTCATTTCATTCCGCAATTTCTCCTCTTGCTTCAACCTCCTCTCCTCCAGAATTCGCTCTGTATTATCCCGTTGCGCCTTTTCTATCCCTTCTTTTGTTTCGATGATTTTGTTCGTCAGTTTATCCTTTGCATCATTACCGTTCTTTATTGCAAGAGAAAGTATGTCCACGATGCCCTCTCCACAGGCAATCAGCCCCCGTCGAGGTTTTGCACATGGGTCTCTGAGGCGCGCCTCATCTTCTGTCCTCCAACTCTGAAGGCTGTTGTCGCCATAGCTGTCCTCGTCTATGGGATTGGGCTCTCCATCCTTGTTCTCGTCGCCGTCCCAGAAACTCAATGTCTGACTAAGGGAAAGCATCGATTCAAGCTCGTCGTCGAAGATAAGATCACCTTCGGCGCCTTTGGCTGGAGTAGCGCCACCCGCTCGAGGCACCATATCAGTACTTGAAAGGTCGTCTCCGCCATCCTCCATATCGACGACCATCATAGGGGGGCCATCCCTTCTTCCGCTCATGTTTGGCGCAATGCAAATGTATTTGTCTTCTGTTGTTGGGCAATGGGAGGGGTGGGTTTTGAGCCTGTCTTGCGCAGTGACCACCAAGACACGGGGTTGGAAATGTCTGGTGCCTAGGACCGTGCTGATAGGATGCCGTCAGCGTACTGGCTACCGACTCCTCGCGCAGCAAGATCGCGACGTTAGCACACAGTTTCGTACCTGGCACTCGCACTCCTTCTCTCACCACCGCTCACGCCGTACCTCTAGCTAGATTATGGGTTCCCTCCGTCCTCCATCCGTGTTTCATTTCCTCGCACCTCGCGCGCGCTGCAATCGGGTCGGCATCAAGTCCAGATTTGATCGGTGGCTTCACTTCGAGCCGAACGGATTTGGAACATAGTTGAACGGATGATCTCATTGATGATTAACTATGCCTTTTCACGCATTTATCTGGTTCCCGGAAGCAATATAGATTCCGCTGAACAGACTTTTCATAAGTGTGTGCCATACCTACCTACTTAGGTATGTATGTAGGCTTATGTACTGTACGTCTGTAATGCAATGCAGGTCCCCAAAATTAGCGGAATTAATTCTCAGCAA
>JALLPA010001110.1:0-12588 GCA_036939895.1 Thalassiosira exigua
CTGCAACCTGTTCATACGCATTCCAGTTCTAGATGGAGGCGCTCTGTTCTGTAGTTGCAGATCAAGAATAGAGTAGGAACAATGGCGGCGACGACGAGGAACATCGCCTACAACACCATCCTGGCCCAGCCGGTCGAGAGGATCGATTCGGAGGACCACAGCTTGCGTGAGTACTTGAAGTTCAAGAAAAGTATCGTGCGGGCAGCGAAGTCGCTGCCGACGGAGCTGGGAGGCGGAGCCAACGGACATGCCTGGCTCGTCCTCAGCGGCACGGAGTTCAGCAAGCTGGATGGGGCGAAGGCGCAAGTCATCATCGACCACCCAGGGCTCACGCCGGATATCAAGAAGGACATGACGAGTGCGGAGGTCGCGCTTGCCACCGAGAAGAAGAAGGCGGAGCTGGAGGGGTTCTACACGCAGGAGGGCTGCCGTGCAGGACTACTGGATCTTATCAAGAAAAATGTGCCCAAGACGACACTACAAGACGTCTTGGACGACGAGGACGCGACGGACGATGTGACGCCGTTTCAACTCCTCGAGGCCATCCGCTCCAGCGCAGTGGAAACGGACTGTGTGGAGCTGGAGGAGCTCCTAGCCGAGCGGGACCAGGAGATCGACTTCGAGGGCACGACGACGCTTCGCGCATTTTTCAAGAGCGTGGACAAGATTGTCAAGAAGCTGGAGAAGCACGAAGTCGAGACGAGCATGTCGGAGCTAATGACGCGCTACGTGNACAAGATTGTCAAGAAGCTGGAGAAGCACGAAGTCGAGACGAGCATGTCGGAGCTAATGACGCGCTACGTGCTCCAGATGGAGCGATTCGGGGCCACCAGCTCGGAGTATCGGGGGGCGATGGCGGCGTGGCAAACCAAGAGCAAGAATAGCAAGACATGGAAGGCGTTCAAGGAGCACTTCCAGGAGGTGGATCGCCTACGACGGATCAGGATGAAGGCCGTCGAGCGAGCCCCCAAGGCGGCGGGCATCCACAGTGCGAACAACTTGGCCGAGCCCGAGCAGGCCGGCATGACGGAGGGACAAGTGGCGAATATGATGGAGCTGGCGCTGACGGGGGCGGAGGACGCCATCAACGCGGCAATCGACGAGAAGTTCAAGGCTCATCAAACCAACGAGTCTGAGCTCCTGGCACTGGTCAAGAGCCTCAAGAACGAGGTCAAGTAACTCCGAGAGAACGCCAAACGTGACAAGGATGAGGGTTTCTACCGAATGAACGCGGGAGGTAACCGCGTCCAATATCCAAGTGACGGCGACGGCGGCAGCGGTGGTGGCGACAAGAAGAAGCTGTACGAGTGCAGCCACTGCAACAAGAGCTACAAGTTCCACCCCGACAAGTGCTGGGGCAAGCCCGAAAACCACAGCAAGGCGCCTGCCGCGGTCCAGAAGGCAAGGGGCTGGTCCTGACGGGGAGGGGCGATAGTCGGGGGGATGCTCTGGAGGGCGGGACGAGTAGATAATTCTAGGAAGAAAATCTATTCGTACCCGCCCTCCTCCCCCAACTATTGGACCCCACTAAAAATAGTAGACGATCAAGAGGACGATGCGGGCGAAGTCGGCGTCGATCCTCCGCCAGCGCGAGCTACCTACCTCATGCAAGCAAACGCTGTCCAAGCACCGAGTCCATTGGAAGGACGAGATGAAGCAGCGGCGCCAGGAGAGGAAGATCATCGCCAAGCAAGAGCGGCGGCACGCCGCAATCAAGCGCCACCAGGAGGAGGTGATGATGGCAAGGATGAGGCTGAAAAAGCTTTATGCAGAGGCAGCAGAGATGGGGATGGACCTGTCCCCAGAAGCGAGCGGCGACGGAGGTGATGGGCGCGTGCGCGAGCGCGCGAGCGAGGCTAATAGTTCAAGCGCAAGAGCATTGAAGTTGAAGTCCACAATGAGTGCAGCATCAGCTCACAACATGTGTGACGCGAGCGACAATTGGGGCACCGCAGCAATTGAGCAACCAAAAGCTGTTGGGGAAGGACAGTCGCTGGGAGACAGCAACAAGGGCCGTAGCAGCTATAAGCTTTGCCTGTATGAGCTACTACGAAATATGATGCTGAAGAGACTACCAAATGCAGTACTCGACTCAGGGGCGACAGGTAACTTCTTTAGACAAAAGGACGGAGCTCTGCTGACGGGAAAGCCATCACGCAGGGTCGTTGGAGTGCCAAACGGCCAATCTATCAGGGGCAAAGAAGAGGTGCTACTGCCCATGACTCAGCTGCGAGACGGAGCAAGAAAAGAAGAAGAAGAAGAAGGGCTAGCACACAATTCATTGGTAGGTGTACCGAAATTGGCAGCTAACGGATACACTACGATTTTCTACCCCGATGGAAAATGAGTCGAAGTGTACGACAAACAAGACATCGTGATCGAAGCCAAGAATGCACCCAAGCTCCAAGGGTGGCAAGACGAAAGCGGCATCTGGCGAGTGCCAATGGTCGATAGGCTGGCAGAAGAAGAAGACGACTGGTGGAGAGAAGAGCAAAAGGTTGAGCACGTGCTCCCAAAAGAACAGGTGAAAAATCTGTTCAACTTACCTTCCACAGAACAAAGAGTCGCCTACATCCATGCCTGCCTCGGGTTTCCAACAAAGGCGGCCATGCTGAGTGCCGCAAGAGCAGGAAGGCTACTCACCATCCCATTCGCCACAGTTGCCAACATCAGCAAGTTATACCCTGAGACGAAAGAGACGCCGAAGGGGCATCTAGACCAGCAGAGGCAGAGAGTGAGGTTGACGAGAGAGGCGAACGAGGAGAATAGCAAAGCTGTGGAACTCACCAGAAGCAAGAGGGAGCAGAACATCTACATAAAGGTCTGGGACCTGCGCGAGACCACCTACTCCGACTAGACTGGAGCGTTTCCTTTTTGGTCCTACCAAGGCCATCAATACCTAATGGTGATGGTAGAGACCGACAGCAGTTTCATCTTAGTGGCGCCAATGAAATCAAAGCAATAAAATGAAATGGTGGAAACGTACCTCAGCCTACTAGACAGAGTCGAGCAGGCTGGCCTCAAGCCCAAAAAGCACGACCTTGACAACGAGGTCTCAGACGTGCTCCAGCAAGCCATCCAGGAGGAGTGCAAGCTGGAGCTGGTGCCACCTGGATGCCACAGAAGAAACGTTGCTGAGGTGGCCATCAAAAGTTTCAAAGCACATTTCATTGCAATTTGTGCAGGCTTACCTTCATCGTTTCCCATCAGACTCTGGCCTGAGCTCTTGCCACAGGCAGAGCTGACGCTGAACCTGCCGAGGCCCAGCCACGCAAGGCCTAACATCTCAGCGCTCGCGTATTTCAGCGCCCCTTTCGACTTTGATCGCACGCCACTCGCGCCAATTGGCTGCGAGGTGCTGGTGCATCAGAAGCCAGGGCAACGAGGCTCATGGGAGGAGCATGCGGTCGACGGATGATACTTGGGCTGCTCGCCCAAGCACTACCGCTGCTCCAACGTCTGGGTAAAGAGAACGATGGCGAGGAGAGTGAGCGACACAGTGGTGTTCAAGCACAAGCACATCACATGCCCAAGCCAAACACCAAACGACCTCATCGTCAAGGCAGCGCACGATCTCATCAAGGCGCTGCGAGGAAAAGTGAACCACGAAGGACAGCAACAGATGGAGGACCTCAAGCGACTGGGCGACGTCTTCCAAGACATCGCTCAAGACAAGCAAGGCGAAGACTCACCAGACGCAGTGCAAGAACCGAGGGTGAGGATCCCAAGGCCACGCGACATGTGCGCGCCAGCTCCGAGGGTGAGGACGGCGAGAGCGGAGCCAGCGATGGAGGAGGCAGCACTTCCGAGGGTGGAGGAGGAGTCGACCCCACAGAGTCGAGAAGAGAGCCCCACCAGGTTAATTGTTGAGTCGGAAGAGAGCCCCACCAAGTTGATTGTTGAAGCAGCTGCCCCAGCCGCCCCTGCCCAAGCAACGTCGCGACCTGCAAGAGAGGTGAGAGCGCTGGGCACACCACCCATCGAGTCAGCAGGGCCACCAGCGCGCAATGCAAGGTCAAGAGCGAGGCAGCCTGCCAACATGAGCAACATGGCAAGGGCGCTATGTGCAGCGGTGGTGATGGAAAATGACGCCAGCGCCCTTTCCCCCCAACGAGGGGCAGCCAGGAAGCTGCCCCTGCAAATGCTGTGCGACAGGGCAAATGCAGTGTTAGACAAGGAGATAGGGGAAATGTTGGAGTACAGGCAGATCCTGAGGAGCCCAAAATACAACGCACTTTGGAGCCTCTCCGCGGCTAATGAGTTTGGACAGCTGGCACAGGAAGTCGGGGGGCGCGTCGATGGCACCAACACCATCTTCTTCATCTCGCACAGCGAGGTGCCCAAGGATAGGAGGGGGGACGCAACCTATGGACGGTTTGTCTGCAACGAAAGGCCACAACAGGAAGAGTTGAATTGGACGCGATTGACCGTCGACGGCAATCGCATCAACTACCCTGGCAAGGTCGCCACCCCAACTGCGGACCTGCTGTTAGTGAAAGTGATGTTCAACAGTGTTATTTCAACGGAGAATACAAAGTTCATGACAATGGACATCAAAAACTTTTACCTCAACACTCCCCTCCCCCGTTTCGAATATGTCAAGCTGAAGATGACCGACATCCCCACCGAAATCGTTGAGGAGTACAACCTCAAGGAGAAGGTGACCCCAGACGGCAGCGTCTACGTCGAAATCAGGAGGGGGATGTACGGGCTTCCACAGGCAGGGTTGTTAGCTCAAGAACTGCTAGAGGAAAGACTGGAAAAACATGGGTACTCACAATCGAAAGTGGTGCATGGGCTGTGGACGCACAAGTGGCGACCGATCCAGTTCACCCTAGTGGTTGACGACTTCGGCGTGAAGTACGTGGGGAAGGAGCACGCGGAGCACCTGCTGGGAGTGTTGAGAGAGCACTACGAGGTTGAGACAGACTGGGAAGGCAAGAAATATGTGGGCGTCACACTGGACTGGGATTATGAGAGGCGCGAGGTGCACCTGTCCATGCCAGGGTATGTCGACAAAGCGCTCGCCCAATTCGGTCACGAAAAACCAGCCTGACAACAGGACGCGCCCGCCCCATACAACCCCCCAAATTATGGAGCAAAACAGCAATTTGCAGATGGGCCAGACAATTATTCGGACTTCGGGGTTAAACCCCGTGGCCTGATAGAGCTAGCCGCGCCGGTGGGGAAGCCCTCGGGCGCGACGACGGCCACCACTTCCTCGGGTTCCCCTTGTCCCCACGCAGCGCCGAAGCCTCCGATTTTTGGGTCGATGGCGAGTGTTACAGCCGGAACGGTGGCGGCGGACAGGAGGGTGAGGATTGTCGGGCGAAGGAGGGGAGGCGAGCTCTTCATCTTCATCGTCGAGGTCGAGGTCGAGAGTCGAATGATATTTTTTTGATCTTCTAGAGATGATAGATCCTGTCAATGTAGGGTTGACTAAAAGTAAGATTTTGATAATTCAAAGTCCGCTAAAATAAAGACTAACATTTCAAAATCGCCTCAAATCACAAAAGTACAAACATATATTTACTCAACCCTTTTCCTTGATGTAATTTTTATTATTTATTCCTATCTGCAACTCGATTTGACGTAGATACTGTCGCAGCATCACTCATTTCGTTCGATTTGGGGGACAGGATTATTTACACGTCCTATCGCATGTGAATGTATTAAAAATGTACAACCCCTATTCTTTTTCAAAAGTAAATTGACGGATACTGCTGTCAGGGGCTAACGCTAAAACTAATATCTCTCGGTTTATGACAGCTCTCGAGGTCGCAGTGAATAACAAGGGCATATTTCCTTTCTGTCCGTTTCCCCTCCCTGCCTCCCCGCCGATCCATCACCATCACCACCGACCGGCCCCCATCACCCCCCATCCAACCGGACGACCCAGAAACGATGGAAGGAGGGGACGGATCCACGGCCGCGCCGGGCGCCGTCGAAACGGGCTCCGTTGGATCGCCCCCGCGGCCCTCCGCCTCCGCGGTCGGATCGCCCCCCGCGCCCGCCTCCGCCGCGGCCTCGGTCCGCTCGCCGATGGACGTCGAGCCGCCCGCGCGGCCCGCGCCCGCGGCGCCTCCCCCCCCGACGAACGACGACCGCGCCGTCCGCCGTCCCGCCGGAGACCGACCCGACCCCCCCGCCTCGGACGACGACGACGACGACGACGACGAAGCGTGGGGCGTCGGTCGCGGCGGCGGGGGCGGAGGAGGAGGCTTAGGGGGCGCGGGCGCGGGCTCCTCCTCCGACGAGGACGGGAGCCGCTATCCCATCCACGACGCGTGCGAGTTCGAGGACGCCGACGCCCTGAGGAGGTTGATCTTCGTCCCGCAGTCGGAGGAGGAGGAGGAGGAGGACAGCAGCGTCGACTCGTCGTCGGAGGACAAGGGGGGAGGGGGGGCGAGCTCGAGCGACTCGGACGCGTCGGAGGAACGGGGACGGGAGGGGAAGGAGGGGGGCGAAGGGGGCGAGGGGGTCGCGGCGCCCTCGGATCAGGTGAGGCCCTCGAGGCGCTTTGGAAAGGGCTCGCTGTTGAGATCGGATTTTCCTTTATGCCTGAAATGGATTTTTTGAGGGGGGGGGGGGAGGGGTCCTGGGTACTGGGGGGCGGTTTCTTATTATTTGGAAGGGGGGGGGGGGTTGGATGGATTCAAAGGATGAATGCCTCGAGAATCTTGGCAGTTAAATTACTAGCCAAGCCTGGAGAGTGGGTGGTAGGGTCATGGAATAATCGGTTGAATGGAGCTGGGGGGGGGGGGGGGGAGTTCTTTGTCCCCTTTCCGGCGAGGGGACTCTGTTGTTGTTGTTGCATTTTTGTTTCATTCTCTTCGTCGGGACAAAAAGAATGAGACTGATTTTTTCCCTGAGAAGCATTATCGGGGGTGTTCTGGGTCTTGATGGGGAGGGGATTTTCTTATTTGCATGGGTGGGTTGATGGAGTCAAATGAGGCAATTTGGTCACTAGCCAGGCCTAGAAAGTTTTCCACGAGGGATGAGTCGTTGAATAATATTTTGTTGAATTGAGCCGAGAGTGGGGGAGGGGGGAGGCTTCTTAGTCCCCTTTTCGGTGAGGTCGCTCTGTTGGTGCATTTTTGTTTGCTACAAAAAGTGTCCATCATCGAATTATTTTTAGGTGCTTAGTTTAGGAGCAAATATCACATTTCCAAAGATATCGCTCGGGTACGAGGGGAGACTCAGATCTTGCGTTTGACGAAGGTGTTTTATCATGGCACACCCTGTTGGCAGGGATTACGCGCCGATGATGACGATTCCTTACCTGTTTGAATCGCTTCATCTCAGCCAATGGCCAATGCGGCGGGTGCAGCTGTAGCGGGGGCGGCTGCCAATCCTCCACAAGCGGCTTCCTTTGAAAATGGCGCGAACAGCACTACCCAAAATGTTGGAAAGACCAACAATGATGGCGCGCAACAACATCGGCAGAAACCAAAAAAGCCTGCGGCAACTCTACAACGGATCGTTAAATACAGCTGTCCCTACGACCTCGACGAACGCGACGACGACGAGAACACTCCCCTCCACATTGCCATTCACGCGCGAAAGTTGGACAGTGTCCGCTTGCTGCTCGAGGCGGGGGCAACCGTACACAAGAAGTGCGATGGGAGCGCCCCCGTCCACCTGGCTATCAGTTTGGGGGCCATTGGCAAGCACGCCGAATTCGCGAGGAGCTGCTTGGAATTGCTGAGGGAGAGGGGCGCCGACTTGACGATGAGGGACGACTCGTGGCACACCCCGTTGTACTTGGCGTGCATTTCGAATTTTGGCCCGATCGTGGAGATACTCCTGAACGACCCCCTGTCGAAGGAGACCATCAACTGGAGGGCAGACAGGACGGGGGGGAGGGCTTTGCACGCTGCTGCTAAGTGCGACTTGGTACGCGATGCGCCTCGGATGATGGGGGGCATGGCCGCAATGATGAGGAACAGCCATCGCAATCAACTCCATGGGGCAGGCTCAGCAGGAGGGGGGCGTCGTATCACAGAGCTGCTGCTAGAAACCGAGGGCATTGACGTTGACGCCCAAAACAATTATGGCAGGACGGCCCTCCACATCGCTGTTATGCGTGGGAATTGGCACGCAGCGCGGTTGCTGCTTAAGGCTGGCGCTGACGCACAGGTTCTCGACAAGCGCGGGCTAACGCCCGGCCAATGGGCTCGGAAACGCGGCAAGGTCATCCCAAACGACCTTACCACGTCGCTGCTCACGTCGCTGGGTGGAGCAGATGTTCACCTTCCTCCCACGCGCGACCAGATCATGGACCCCGATGGCTCCACTGCCATCCTGTGCCACGAGCTTTGCGGCCAGCACCGGACGTGCCCGCCCATAGTTCGGGGCGACGAGGAAACGTCCGAGCCCCCCCCTGAGAACGTCCGCCGGCTGTACGTTCTCATCAACAGCGAGGACGGCATCCTCCGTGCCGGCGAATTCAACGGCTGCAAGTGGTATACCGAAGTGCGGCGCGCAGCCCTGTCGGACGTGCTCAAGGTGCACGAGTACCCCTATGTGGAACGTGCCAGCAAGTTGTGCGCGTCCACGCCAGACCATCCCAGGGCGATACAAACGCTCGACGCGGACACTACGGTGTCGCGCTGGAGCTTTGAGGCGGCTCTGCGAGCGGCAGGGAGCGTTTGCGAGGCAGTCGACAAGGTCATGGCTGGAGATCACCGTAATGCCTTTTGCGCAATTCGACCCCCTGGACACCACGCCGGGCCCAAGGGCATTGTGACCTGTCCTAACGATCCTGTCGGATCCCATGGATTCTGCCTGCTCAACAACGTTGCAATTGGTGCGGCGTACGCCAGAAGCATGTACCGAAACGATGGCGTCAAGAAGGTTGCCATCATCGACTTCGACGTTCACCACGGCAATGGCACCGAGGAGATTGTTCGGTGGCTGACGCCCAAAGTTGAGCGGGCGATAATCCAAACGCCCTTTGCCATGGGAAGTTTGCACACCTCCACATACAAGCCGTGGCTAGACGAGAATGACATCAACGACGTTTTCTTTGCGAGCACCCACGGCTATGGTCCCCGAGACAGGCTCCCGGGCACTCAGGGAGGATGGTTCTACCCAGCGTCGGGAAGGACATTCACGAGCAAATCGCTGACATCTACTGGAGCGTCAGAAATAAAGAAAGAATCTCCAAGTCTGTCGGACTTTCTCCTGTCGCAAACTTGGTCAAGATTGGGCGAAGAAATGCGCAATGACTGTTGCAAGATCATCAACATCGGTCTTGGCCTACCTCATAAGGACGACACGTATAACTATGGCCTCCAGAGACTCGAGCTAAGGGACTCCTACCGCAAGAATATCCTACCATCATTGCTTGAACACGACCCAGACATGATCTTCGTGAGCGCTGGATTTGATGCACACCGACGGGACTCTATGAACTTCGGCTATGTGGGGATGGTTGAAGAGGATTACGAATGGCTGACCGAGCAGCTGGTCAAGGTGGCCAACACTTGCTGCAACGGCAGGATCATTTCGGCGCTCGAGGGTGGGTACAAGACCCACGGTGGCATAGTGTCGCCCTTCGCGCGGAGCGTTGCCAGTCACGTCCGCGCGCTCGTTGACGGAAGCAGCAGCCGCGAGATGTATGATGCCAAGGAGGCTGAATGGGAGAGCCGGTACGAGAGACACATGAACGATGAAAAGGAAAAGAAACGCCAAATGAGGATGGATCGAAATATGAGTTACTCAAGAACACACGCCAGTTCGTCCTCGCCGGGCATTGTCCACAACAACAGTGGGACGGCCACTCATCAAGACCATTTGACAGCAGTGCTGGGTCCTGGCAGTCATGACAAAGATGCTGTGGGAAATGGCAACGGCGACGCTGAGCCTTCCAGGAAAAGGACTCGAAATGAAGTTGACTACAAACAACTTTTCGAACAAATGAAGAGGGAAGGCGCTTGAATCCTACCAGCCCAAGTGGCCCCGTCCTCAGAATCCAACCGCTGGATGAGTGAGGCCATCCGTGAAAAGGGATTTACAATTAATAATCCTCACGGCATACAACGATGCAGGGGCATCGCGCAGGGATTAATCTCCCCGCAACATGATGTTTTCTCTATACCATTGATCAATAGCTTTATCTAAAGTCAAAAATCCTTAGAATTACATTGAGCATTAGGAGTGGATTGTGGGCTGGAAGGATAGAACAAACTGAACTTGTTTCATTGATCCACAACATGCAAGCAACCAGGGGTAGGTGTGGTTGAGAGGGCTTGTTCTGTGAGACCTGTTGAGCAGAGTCAACGCAGTTCCCGGACCAACAAAGGGCATCAAAGGAATCCATAGCACAGTTGACCCAACATTTTATATTGAAAAGACTTTGGCAACCGCAGATTTTTTGTTGAACCTGTGGGCGCCATGATGTATAATAGATTGATACAATTACTCACAAGTAGAGGCACAGTCGACATAACAGAATCAACAGGCCAATTAATAACCTCTCTCTCTTAATCTCACCCCCTGCTATGGTTTCCCAAAAGCCAAATATGGTACTAGTCCCAGATTCAACAGAAAACAAAAGGCCACATATGTTTTAATTATGAACATCAAATAATATAAACTGTTGCAGATGTGCCTGATGTTCAATGATTTTACTTCAAAGGCACTGAAGCAAGAAGAATGCAAAGATGGGTTTGGTCATGTCATTCACGGATGATATTGCTATGAGAAAGGTAGACACAGTGGATCTCATGGTCAGCTAGGTAAGGCGGTGAGGATCATGCATTGGCTTGACTGGGCGGGTTGGACAACATATAGAATTGCTCAACTGTTTTGCACTACAAGATAAATCATGGTAGCCTCAAAGCCAAGTAAAATGTAGGTATGGTTATGTCAATAGTTGTCTCACTCAAGAGATATACTTCAATAAGAAATCACAGCTTACAATATCTCCTATATTATATCCCACAAAACAGCCTTGAGTCATAATAATGATGAAGAAAATAACGCAAAATAAGGAAATGTAATGCAAATAATAGCTCTCACAAACAACATAAATATCTAAAGAATAAACATAATAGAGTCTTGAATTTGTATCACAATCTAGATTAACATAACAATGACCTAATAAAGAATATGTGGTGACATTTTGAAGGGAACTCATGTTTGGCTACCTGCACTAACAATTCTTCTACCACTGATTCACAACTAGGAGGAGATGGCTTAGAGAAATCAAATGAGCCACCAAACATAAATAGAGGTATTTTTAGTTTATACTCTTGCGTTATGCAAATGGTAGATGTTGGAATCTGGAGTAAAAATTATTCTGGACTTATGTCGAGATGGGTATTAAACCCTGGCTAGCATGCATGGTGAGATTGACCATGCATTATCAGTAGCCATCAACGACTCTGGCTGCTTGACATTTGCAATAGAAGCCTGATGCCAAACCTTGCGATGGCCGAAATGCATCCGATATTATGGACATTCTCTGGAGGTTTAGCTTTGCACCAGAGACTATGGGCAAGATGGTGAGCTCCATTGGTAAGAGATTCTATGTTAGTCAATCATTCATGGATTGAAACAGGCTACGGATTTCCTTCTTTGAAAAAACTGAATAAGACCGCTCTAGAAGTTGAACACAAAATAAAATCTTTCACGAGGTCCCTCCGGTGCCAGAAATAGTAGTTATCTACAAAAATATGCTCCAACTCTCTAGAGGAAAGGATACCTAGATAAGTACCAGTTGGAAACTACTTTGAAGGATTAATGTGAAATAACTTTGGCTGTATTGTGTCCGTATTCTTATTACAGCACAATAATTGTTATTCCAAAAACGAATTCAGTTCTTTTGGAGCATCTTAAGTGCTTAATCCCATCTTCATTAGTGATGAAGTTGTTAAGAAGTATCATTCATTTTATCTTTAACGTCAATAGCAATGGTTGGGCAATGATGGTTGAAAGTAGGTCCACATTTTTTGGTGGTCGACACACGGGGATATCCACCAGCGCGTCACCAGCCAACTGACGACATTGTTCTTTGACACAAATTCAGCAATTGGGAAAATTCCTGTTAAACATTGCCGAACATACCAGATAGGAATGTTAATGGTTTAATTAGGTGATGATAATGACACTTATGTAGACTAATTAGATAGATCTATTAACGTTCGATGAAACTTTGGACTTAGGAGACAAACCAGGACATATGCTAAGGATAAGAAGAAGTTGAGTCTAATATGACAAACATAGTTATCATATGGGCACATGTCTTAAAGTCATGGTGTTAAACATAAACTAAGAATGGACGGAAATGGGACCCTAGACTAATAATATAAAATACTGGACCTGCGATTGATCACAAATAACACAAATAAAGATAGGAAAAAGTTAGCATGGTTTGTGGTCAGTCACAGGCCCATTTAAAATATTATTCTGCCGAAGAATGCCAATCCGACGCGTCCTACAAAAAGCAGACTCTTGGAATAAGCCCAACACAGCTTTCGTTTGATATGCGATACCTCTATGAAAATATTGGTTTCAGCGGGTACCGCATTTTATGCCAAAGTCACTTAGACTAATTAGATGGAATTGAAACTAATTAAATGT
>JALLPA010001111.1:0-12534 GCA_036939895.1 Thalassiosira exigua
ATATATGAACAACCAAGCTTATCCAACAGCAGAACTACTACTAACTAATATTCAGGGTATGGTTATGGCGCTTTGATATCGATGCTAAGTAGTAAAATTAACTAGTACGATAGTTCCGCCCCGTCCCCTCCTCCTCCTTGCCCGCACCGAGACCCTCCCCTCCCAGTCTGTGCCCGTGCCGCCTCCGCGGCGCGTCCTCCGTCGACGATCCAAATGCATCTTCGATGCAGGACGGCAGGAGGGGCAGTACCCTCCGCCGTTGATGGCGCCCTGCTCGTTATCCCCACCTGCGACACCCAGTCCCCCTCTTTAGCCGATGGTCTCCTTCCACGAACATCACCGTCCGCCTCCCTCCACAGGCAATCTATCCTGCCCCCCCCCTCCCGCGCGCCCGCCATCGCAACATGATCGAAAGCCCCCAAGTAGTCGTTAGTTAAAAATAAACTGAAAATGTTTGCACATAAAAATAATGAACCTTACCTCCCCCCCCTGGCCACGAGCGAGCGCGCTTCCCTGGCCCCTGGAACAACAGCAAGTCCACGGAGTTTTTTGGAGTCTGTAGGAGGGAGGGGAGAATGCGAGTGAAGATCGAAGGTGAGACGAGGAGTGGGGAAGATGTTAGTTTTAAAATAAACTGAAAATGTTTGCACCGAAAATAATGAAACTTACCTCCCCCCCTGGAGAAGAATGAGGCGAAGAACGAAGGTGAGACGAGGAGTGGGAGGGGGGCGGAACTGCGCGCAAATCAACGAACCTTGCCCGTGCGGAGGAGGGACGACGAGCGCCTCGCGTCGTGCTCTTCGTCCTCGTTTGAGCTTGGGGGCCGTAGTGGGAGTGTTAGGGGAGCCGGGGACTAAGGCGTGGGGTGAGGCGACGCGACGCCCTAGGGGTCGTCGTGCGCGGCCTACGAGACTTGGGAGATCGCGCCATGGTGCGGGTCGTAATTCATGAAGTGGGCGGGGGGTTGTGTCGAATCGAGGTGCCATGATGGGCGGGCGGGCGGGAGGAGGGGAGAGGTGGCGGGCCTGGCGAGGGAGAGCGTTTTGGTGGTTGACTCCAACGATTTTTGTTGGTTTCGCATGAGAATGCTGCAATCTCATTTCTCTTCCCTCTCACCACAAGGGGAACTAATACTAAAGAAGTTTCTCACTTCGTGGGCTCATTTTTCATGTTTAAAAGTAGAGTCTAAGCGGGACTGCATGGTACTTGGCTACACAGCCGAGGTGACCAAACCACAATTGCCTCCGATCTTGTCTGTGCCCCTTTCCACAGGCAAAGAAATTAAGAAATACTCTATTACACACAGGAATTGCTATAAAATGTATTGTTCACTCGGGCGGGGTCGGGCGCGCGATGATGGCGAAAGCCCCGGCAACACGCCGAACAGTGTTATCGTTAGCGTTCATTTTACGAACCATAGATATTGGAGAATACTGGATGCGATCGCTAAAATCTGCGCCGTTCGGTGTGTTGCGGGCGGGTGCGATCTGCCGGATGTCCATGGCGATATCGTACCTACGATACTTATGTACGAAGCGTCGCGTCGCGTGGCAAACATCGATTTCACGATGCATTTTATGTCGTTGTGCGCCTCTCCTCTATCTTGGGATAGCTGGGAAGGAGGGTGATTTGAACTGCAACGTGGGAATCTGGTACAAGGGCGAAAATTTTAATCCTACGAACGTAGGAATCGAAGAGAACAGTATTGATTGGTTAAAATATTGTTCATTAAATGCCGGTTGGCTGCGAAAAGTAGCATTTGTTTATGTTTTTGTTCATAGGTAGATATTTGGATATATGTTTGATCATATGTTTTTGTTCATATGATATGTCCAAATAATTGATTGCAGTGTTGGCAAGTTTGCCCGACTGAGGCAGTCCGTAGCAAGCTCGGACAATCTCAAAATAGGCCCGGTTTCGATGAACGTAGGGACCGACATTGTATTCCTAAAAAATATTGAAGGGGGTGTAGTCAAGGCAGATCTTGGCGTACGCAGGTCATTCCATCGGAGCAGAGAGATATAAATTTTTGATGTTGAAAGCTGCAAACTTGGCGCCGGGGCGGGATAGCACACTGTTGATGATGAGCTTGACAAGCTCCAGGAAGGTCGTAGGGGTGCCCCAATGTCCCAATCCCAAGGGACACTTATCTCCTCCTCAGAAGGCAACTGGTGCCTCTTACGCTCCGTGGAAGCTTGCAGCTGAATTTAAAAGCATTCACGACGCATGTACAGGGCCACCTCGCTGTTCTGTGCGGCTAGATGACACACTAAATTGTTCACAGACACCGCCATCGTCGCCGCCTCTGGGAAGGTCGCAGTCGTTGTGTTGTTGGCATCATCTGCGAGGCCTGTGTGGCAATTGATTTGACAGCCCGTTTCCGATCCAGAAGGGAAAACACAGGGGCCCAGCAGTACAGCATCCCATCGTACTGGCGGAGCCTCGAGCCACCCACCACTAGCCGATGCTCTCTCTGGCGGCTCCGCCGGATGGTAAGGTTGTCGCATTTCTGTGGACAAATTTCAGGACCACCCACAGAGAAAGGGTTGTTGCGTTGTGGTTGTCAACCTAGCGAGGCGCTTTGAGACCCAGGATGACCGAGGCCGCTGACGAGGATAGGAGCAGTAGTCGATGGCATGGAAGAGCTTCAGAGGGGCATTGTGGAGCTGGTACTCAGTGATAGAGCTGCCACGGTGGTGCTGGAGATGGGGGTATTGGCTTGGTTGTAGAAGGTTGTGTATGTTGGCTTGAATATTTGGCTATTGCGCCACAGGGCGCAAACTTGGGAATAATCGGGTGGTCAGCCAGAGGCTTCCGCTGCAATTGTTGGATGTCTGTGGTGAACGGGTCCCGGTCGGCCCGTACGGGAGGGGTAAAAGCGAAAGGGGCCGGCGTTGATTGCGGGTCGTGACCTGTGGCCGGAGTGCTTGAGGGTTGATGGCCAAAACGGAACACCTTTTGGGGCTCCTTGGTGGGGTCTCGGGGAGGGCTTGTCTTCCGGTGGGGATGGTTGACGAGGAAACGGCACCTCTTGGCGCCAAGAAGGGGCCGGCTAGTCTACGTCAGAGATGGTGGAAGTTGGTCCCATTCGATTTTGCAGAAGATGTAGGCGCAATTGAGGAACAGGGAGCCATGGGAGAGGTGCGAGGTCCAGGGCGGGGCTGATGGGTGCCCTGGGTGAGGCCCCTGCGAAAGCTATTCTTGTTGCGGGTGCCTGCAGACGCAGATACTCCCACTGCCCTCGTTGTATTCGTAGGTCTGTTGACGGCCGCAACGAGGCGCCAGCAGAAGAGAATATGTCATCATAAGGCCAACTCAACATGTCGGAGATCCGTCCAATAAGGAGATGAAGGCACGTTGTCGACCTCACCAAAATCAGATAAAAGGGGATCACTCCCCTAAGGGAGGAAGGTCTTATCATTGATCGTTTGTGTATCCTGTTTCTCCTTGCCGTCGCGCCATCCCCAGGTGTCGCATCGGGCCCTGTCAGGTGAATCTTGGAAGCCGTCCGAGGAGTTCTCTCAAAAGCCATCCTAGAAGCTGCCCCCCAAAATTAGCAAGGAAATCCTTGAAGGAATAGGCGGATCCCATTTCCTGTTGCATGATGCCCTCCACCTCATGGAAGATTCGTTCGTACTCACTGAGGTTGGTGCTGGAGAGAGGGAGCCATCGGTCGCAGTCAGCTTGCTCGGCAGATGCGGTGGTACTATCATCGTTCCAGTGGCAGTCGACATCATCGTGGTAGTTCTCGAAGGGGGCCCTCCGCCATGGAAGCGGAGGAGGCTGAGGGGACGGCCGGCACTTAGTCTCCTGCTGTTCTTGTTGGTCAGATGCGGCCGGGGCAGTGGTGGTGGGATCAAAAGTAGAGATTGGAATGCAAGATGCGGGTTCGAGATCACCCTCGAGCTCGCCGTCGCTCAGATCATGAGATGAAGGCTTCCACGGCGACGACGGAGGTTCCAGGGGCGGCCGTTCAGGCACATACTCACAGGGCCCTCCGAGGGCGTCCCTGGTAATGACAGCAGCCGAGTGGACAGGGGAGGATATACGGGCAGAGATCGGGCGATGCAGAGGCAAGGGCGGCACGAAGTCGACGGCAGCGCCAGCGCCGGTGCCGAACCAGAATGGGTAGTTCTCGATCAATACGGCGGGTAAACATTCCGGAGCTGAACTAGCGTGATCAGGGACACCAAAGCAGAGGTATTCGGTGCATTCCTGAGGGTCGTAGCGTCTGGGGGCGCTTGGCCTAGGATGGTCAGTGTCCACCATGGTTGCAGCGGTGGGGCTGTTAAAAGGTAGTGGTTCCTATGTGGGATTTTATGTCATTGTACGTGGCGACAATCTTGCGGAATTGATGTACCTTCGCAGCCACCCTTGTCCGGAATTGTAAAACCGTACCCTTAGGCCGTGGTTCAATGGCTCTAAATCACTCTCATTAACAGCGATTCACATGATTGAACACACAGGGAAATTTCATAAGTTTCAAGCCTCCAAGCACGTTTATGTCTGCATTAGATTCGGCTTGAAAAGAGTTTTCATATGTGCTATTGAATGTCAAAATTGACCAAAATATTGTCAAGATCAAGAGCTTCAACGAGGATTGTTCGAAAAAATGGCATGGATCTACTGTAAGACGACCAAGAACAATGCAGTGGAATCATGGGCAGCGAACAGGTTTTGCTAATAACTATGTATCCAAATAAGTACATAATTTCTGACCACTGCGCACACTTGTTAGAGTGACGGTGTGTTCAGACAAGTTGTGATTGGGGCATATGTTTGATTTCCTCTTGAGGCGAATGTCATTTTAGCATCTCGCGATGGAATTGTCACTTTTTGCTACATGGGTTTAACCATCATCTGTAAGGGAACAAAGTTACCCAATAGTTAATTATATACTTTATTCTCATGTTTTGCAAATAACTTGTTTACCGCAGTTTTTTGTCTAAGGTCACAAAATGTCGATCTCCGCTGGCAAGTGGTGGTCGTATTCTCAGAGACGGAGCAAACATCCTTTTTGCTTTCAAAATTACAAAGACTAAAATCAGTGCAGTACCTCCTCTAATGAAGATATTAATTAACCAAACCAGCATTGTCATTATTGACACAGCTCTTGCAATGATGGGATAGGTCACGGCAGCCCTGAAGCTTGAACTGGATATTTACTACATTGATAAAAATACCTGATATGTTCCCATTCCAGCTCATCCATGTAAAATCACAGACACTCATAGAGTAGGAATTCCTATCGTAGACTTTTTTATATCACTAAAACCTATTCTTGGCAATTTTCGGCAATTTTTTGGGTCGAGGGGCGTTACATTCACTATATGATCTGTGTAAATAAAATTGTATATTATATCGACGGCTTCTCGAGTTTTTGACGCTCGACCATGATTGACTCCCCTGCCAGTCCAGCCGAGATGGAGCCATAGCGTCAGCCATGGTGCTTGCCCACTAATTTCAACGAGCAACGGCATGTTTTTTTCACTGTCATTGGCCCAATAGAACCACCTCTATAAAATTATTTACGCTCCGGCGGCAATCAATTGAATAGACTCATCACGGATGCCCGAGACAATACGTCGTACCATAAAGGGGTACAAACACTCCAATGGCGTTCAGCCCTTCCCATGCAAGTGGAGAAGGCCTGAGAGGGCATCGCTATCTAACGTCATGGCAGTATTAAAAACTAAAGACTATCAGCTATGAAAATTTTACTATTATTTTTTTGCAGTTCTATGTCCAATTTTTTGGCAGCCCCCAATATCTGGGGTAATCAGCTATCAAATTGTACGTGGAAGGAGGCGTCAAGGGTGCCACAGGGCTGCAACGCGGACGTCAACACGGCAGTCGTCATGGTCTTGCTCTCGTCTAGTCTCATCGCGTGTCGTCGGTTATTTGTTGTGTTGTGCGGTCTGACCTGTGGTCATTGGTGACTGTACATCAGAGTCACAAAATCAATAGAGAGCTGACTGTTCAATGCAAGATGAAGATTCTTTTCCTTCCAAGGTAGAGATAACTCCTCCTTTTATTGCAATGGAAGGAAGTACTCTGGGCCCCATGAGCAGATCACGAGCAGATAGCGCACCAGCCAAAAATTCATTCAAACTGCATGTGCAATTTGGCAAAAAATCTAGACCAAAGTAAAGTTTACTTATCCCTGTTATGCATACTCCTCGTTCTTTACAACACCCTTTTTGGGGCTTTTACCGCCTATCCACTGAAAAAGGGGACAAACTCTTTGGCCAGATCGGTGTCCTCCTCTTCTCCAGCTTCAGTTCCTGTGCTCAAAGCTTCTACCTTCACACAATCTCCGTGGCGTCCTATCATCTTGGTCAATTCTTGCATCAGAAGCTTTTTCCGCTGACGTGACTTTTGGGCCATGCATTTGGTAAGTGGAAACTCCGACTTCTCAAGGCGGGATTTCTTAGCTTTTCCACTTTCACCCCGAGGCTTTGATGACCGAGGAGAAACCACCAAGTCCCACAGGAACAATTCATGCTTTTCCTCTAAATTGGGCATCGTCTCCACGAACGAGTGGTCGACGACGAGCGATGCGTTGTTGCCATCAGGATCAGTTGTATCATCATCGTAGATGTTGGCATCGGTCTTGACGATTTCGTTAGGGCGAAGAGTGTACAATGCATTCAAATGAACTAGAAGGACCTTGGCCTCTGCTCGATAAGAGCGAAAGCTTTGCACCTCCAAAGCTTCGATTATCTCACGGTGCTCATCAGGGGAAAGAATCTCTGCCCACTCCTGCCCACACACCTTTTTGTACCGCTTGATGTCATCGCGAATGACCGCAAATCGCTCTTGGCGTTCTTGAGGGCAAGCCGCAAACAGTGCCCAGAGAAAGATTCCTTCTAGGTTCTTCAGCGTGAATGGAATGTCTTTGTAAGATAGTCGAAGAATGGGACGTGAGCGTGGCGGGCGGAGGCATGGCAAAGCAATGGAAAGCAAGGGAAGGAATGGCGAAGCAAGGCGAGCGACAATGAGACCAAAACGAACGGCCCAAGTCGATTGTCCAAAGGCTCTACCTGAGCTCCGTTCCCTTCGACACCGCCCCCTTCCGCGAAAGCGAGGCGAAAGGCTCACCTTTGGTCAAGTGGGGCTGGTGGATGACAGGAATCATGAGGGTGAACCAAACCGATTGTAGAATGGACGCGGCGACTTTACGTTGCTTTGCCTTATGGGTGTTTGCGCACCCAGTAGCAAAGTCAACTGAAGGTCGGATCTTCTCTTCCAGTGCCGTAATTGAACCCCATATCTTGACCTCCCACTCATCATCGCTATCCTGAAAAAGAGCCTTACCATTGTTAAGGCGGTGCCACTTCTTGGCCATGGTGCTGAGACGCCTGAAGATGGTAATGCACGTATTGCCATGGCGCGTCATCATACCGATGTAACGTTCGAAGAGAGCGACTGCTGAGTTTCCATCGAGGTTGGAATTGACGTCTTCACCAAGCTCAAACTGCGCCATCATCGTGAAGGCATCTTCAACCACATCTCTACCGATTGCCTCGCAGAGCTCAATAAACTCTTGCTGTAGAAGATGTTGTCCTTCTTTTGCCTCCACTGGATTGGATGGCCTTGCGATAGTTCCACCACCTTCAGGAAGAGATGTGTTCAAGAGATGGTGTTTGAAACTGTCGACGGGTGCGATATTCTTCGACTTGTGGGCGGAAAGTACGAGGGCTAGGGCGTCATCTGGATTCTTGAAACGGACTTCAGAGAACTTGATCTTCTCCTTTAACTTATCGTAGAAAGCAAGGACATCTTTTACCTTTGTCCCGACAATCTGAGTTGTAAAGAAGTCGTACGCATCCTTCATCTTGGCATCGGGTCCGTTTGGCACAACCTTGGGTTTCTTGTTTGGAGGCTTGGCGCTCTTCATCAATATTTTTTGGGAAAGGAAGTCTCCAGACCATTCAGACTGCCAAATCCGCTCAACTCTCTCCTCGTAGTGGCCAAGTAGTGGAGGAGCGAGGCTTGTTTGAAGGTCGTGGTATGCATAGGCGGCACAGCCTCGCACATTGAGGTCAGAGCTGTTGTGCATGGGGTGGATCAGATAGTCCCTCAGAGCACAAAGTAAGATCACCAGTGTCGTGAGGCGTTGCTGGCCGTCCCAGACGAGGATGACATTGACATCGTTATGATCTTTGAAGTTGCGCATGCGTTCCGTCAAGTCACGATCTTCACTCTCTGAAGTGATAATAATGCCCATCATGAGATCGTACTTCCCGATGGCAAGGGTGTTTTTCCAGAAGGTCCGCACATTCTCCATGTCCCAATCGTAGAAGCGCGGATTGCGAGCGAGACTGTAAATATCGGTGGGACCGCGTCGGAACAAGTCCGCAATGGTCTTCCTGTCCTGCGACATGGTGGTGTTGTTCCAGCTGGCTTCCTGGATTCAGCCCTGCCTTTTTTATGAGTGTAGTAAGACCAGTGCTGCGTAACCTGTCGAAACTGTGTAGGCCGCGAAGTGATGCGTAGCTGACCCGAAACCGGCTAAGTAACTGGATTTTGGCCTGTCGCTTTTTATGAGATCGACCAGGATCTCGCGGGATGTCCCGCGAGATGCGTTGCGTAGTTGGCGCCACGTCGTCCCGAGACAAGAATACCGAGGAATCAGGTATCCTGAACGGACTCAGGATCCTACCGAGGTATCATGTCAGTGCTTGGTATCGCTCGTGGCACAGCCTGGCCACAATCTTGAAGCTTCTCTTTCTATTCTTCAACTTCTTTGGCTGCCTGGGAAAGATACACAAGTCGCGTTTGGAAAAAAAAGGTTGCCTCTCCAGATACCGAGGATACAGTATCCTTTCAGTGGTTAAGATACCTGCGTGACACCCTGGGGCTAGGAGCTTAACCATATCTTCAAGTCGAAAGTTAGGAATCCTTCAGAGAGAGGAACGTTGCATCTCCCGACCGAGGATACAGGTATCCTATCAAAGGACCATAGGGTGAAATAGTTGCCTGTTGGTGCTTGACGTCACCCATGGCGTTGTTTAGAAAAAAGGAGTTACCTTCGATCGAGAGGTAACCTCAGACGGGAAAAAAGTTGCCTCTCCGAATTAGGAATACCGAGGATACAGGTATCCTTTCAGGGCTACGTCGCCCACCCTGGTTTGGAGCTTCACCTTATATTCAACCCTTGCTGCACTGACCGACCTTCGAAAACACGCTCAGTTGGCAATGCCGAAAACACCGAATCGAAATCAGTAATAATTCATTTCTAACCAATAGTTGTTCGAGCTTTTCGAGCCAGAGATCTTCGCTGAAATGATACATCTAATATGCGCAAGCATGCTGCCTTCCATCTCGACGCCAGGCAGTCCAACATGTGCACTCAAATACCGATACAAATGAGCTCCGGTATCGTTTGCGCATCTTAGATATAAATCTAACAGAACTCAATCTACCTATTACTCTCAAATCCATTCACCAACCCTCGATTGAAGACACAGATATCTACACCTTTGTCTCACCTCCACCAGCACCTTCCTATCTAAGCGTCGCATAGACTTCGTTCTGCGAGAAGGAGCGACGTCGCGGGGGACTCCCCTCAGAGTGAGCTCTGTAAAGGGGAGTAACAGGAGCACTATAATCGCTCTCGTAATCTCCGTCGAGTTCGCTCTCGTCCGCTTCCTCGTCGTCGTCGTCGTCATCGTCGTCGTCCTCCGACGAGTCGTCGTCCGACTCGTTCCCGCTCGGCGCGCGACGTCCGAGGAGGAACCTGTCGAACACGCCGCGCCGTCGCGCTCCGCCCGCCCCGGGGGCGAATGAGTACCGCCGGGCCAGGTACGCCCTCCGCGCCACCCGCCGCGAGTTCCTCTGCGCGACGTACCGCCGTCGAGCGTCCTTGGCCTTCACCCAGAACTTCTTGTAGATGCCCCAGAGCCAGTGGACCAACCGCAGCGACCGGACCGCGAGCGCTCCCTTCATGTTCTTGAGGAAGACGAGGTACCGCGGCACGTACCGGACCGCAGTGGCCACCATCCGCCTCAGCGGCGTGCCCGTCTGGCGGGACACCTTCCCGAAGAGCCGTATGTGCCGTCCCCGCAGCACGCGGCTGACGCGGACCACGGCCTTGGAGCGGAAGAACGTCTTCTGCAAGATGTTCCGTCGCTTGATCCGCTCCACGACCGGCCGGACGTAGATGCGCTCCCACGGCACGAGGCTGAGGATGTCCACGACGAACCACGTGGTCAGGTACCGCGCCCACACGGCCTTGCCGTCGCGGAGGACTTCCCCCCGGCTCGTCTTGTGCTCCGTCACGAAGTTCAACAGTATGTCGATCGTGAACCATATTTCCGTGAGGAGGATGAGCGGACTCTGGTCGAAGACCCGATCGCGTATCCGGACGTGGGTCCGATACGCCCCCAGCAAAGCCCACACCATCGTCATCACGTCCCACGCCACCTTGAGGGGGTGATCGGCGGGGACGACGATCCACCACGATCGCGGGGGAGGACGCGCCTCGGCCGCGCGGGCGAGGCGTCGTCGTCGCCGCGCGTCTCGCCCCTCCCGGATCCTCCGGCGGGCGTCCCGCGCCGCGGCCCTGACGCGGTGGACGGGGCTGAAGACGAGCTCGGTCGCGGAGGCCAAGCTGCGGACGCGGGCGGGAGACAGGGGCGCGCCGGGCGTCCCATCGGCCCGCTCGCGACGGACCATGATCTTTCGGACCTCCTGGGCCAAGCCGGCGCCGGTGACGTTGGTGATCGTGGACGAGTTGTGTCGCAGCGGGTTGTTGCATTCGGTCCGTCTTGACGAATTGTCGCATTCCCCAACACTGCCACGATTTTCTCCGTCCGGCGAAGGGCCTGGGGGAGGTGCGAGGGGAGTGATGAGGTCCCGCCACGAGGCGTCCGCCGGATTGGTCGCGCCGCGTTCCAAGGTCTGCCATCGCCCCGAGCTACGTTCCGACGTCTTCCTCCGCCCCCTCCTGCGACGCAGGACCGCGTTTCGCCCCTCGCCGCCGCGGGGGTCCAACGCCCACCCCTCGTTCCCCCCCGCGTTCGCCCCCCGTCGTCGGCTCCGCCCTTCGCCGAGGCGCCTCTGGCCCTTCCTCCCCCCCTCGTCGACGTGCAAGTCGTTTCCGTCGGGTCCCGACGAGAACGCCGCCCACAGGTCGTCCCACGACGGCCTGCGCATCAGCGGCAAATCGCTCGTGGACGAGCTCTTCTTGACCCGCGGCTCCCCCCTCCCCTCCCCCTCCTCAACCCCTTTCTCGTCCGCGCATTCCGGCGCGAGCAAGCCCGAGGACGGAATGCGGGGGCACGGGCGTTGGGAGAGGCTCTCGCTCCGTCCTCGTCCCTCCCTCCCCGCTCGTCCATCGCCCGCTTCTGTTTTCTGGTCGTCGTCGTTGTTGTTGTTTCTGTGGCAGCTGTCCCCCCTGCCCGCCCCCCCCTCCCCCTCGTCCCCAAGAACGGGGAGGTCGTCGAGCTCTTCCGCGGGGGGCACCTTCGGCACGGATCGGAAGAGGGCGTCCCAGTCCGCGTTCAGTATGACTTTCGGGCGTCCGTCGTCGTCGTCCGCCTTGTCCTCCTCGTCGTCGTCGTCCGCCTTCGCCCTCAGAGAGCAGGGGGTGCCCGCGCGGCTCAACACCGACGCGTCGGGGGTGGGAAAGGGGTCGACCCACGATCGCTGCCGCTCCGGTCGGGCGGCGAAGCTCCCGAATCCCGAACCGCCCAACCCCCCAGAGCCCCTTGACCCCGTCCTTTGATCCGCGGGCGTCCGGGGGGAGCGCGCCCCGCTCGGGGGGAACGGCGCGCGGGGCGGGGTGATCGAGGCCGCGTCCCCTCCTTCGAATGCGGCGAAGCGAGGGGCGAAGCGTCCCGCTCCGGGCGGCTTGGCCGCGGGCGGCGGCACGGGCGAGAGGATCGGGAACGGGTCCCGAAACGCCTCGAGGAAGGCGTCGTCTCGAGTCCGCGCCGGCTCCTCCGCGCTCCCCGGCCTTCGAATTTCGTCGCCGCGCGTGACATCGAGGTCGTCGTCGTCGTCGGATTCGTCCACGGTGCCGTCGTCCGAGGCGCCGTCCCCCGTCCAGCCGCCGTCGTCGAAGGGCGGGGCGAACGGGGGCGGCGCGACCCCGATCGCCCCCCCGGCGCGGGAGCGCGCTTCCCCGCCCGCCGCCCGCATCTCCTTCGGCTCGGCCTCGGCCGGGCGCTTCGGGGGAGGGGCCGGGACGGAATCGGCCCCGTCGGAGTCGGAGGAGGGGGGGGCGGCGACGCCGCCGGGGGGGACGGAGGCGGAGGGCGCCATATCCCGTCCCCTCGGGAAGTTCCGGAGAAGAAGAAGGTCGAAGGCGATCGACGACCCCACCCGCGACGCTCGCCCCACAAGGTTCGTACGAAAACCGACGAGCTCGCCTAGTTATGGACTAAGGCCAGGGCGAAGGGCAACGGAGCGGAAGCCGACGGCGGCGGCGGCGGCGTCATTGTCCGAGCGGGGGCGGCGGCGGCGGTATCGTAACTATGTAATCGCACGAGTGTAAGTTTCTGTAATTTGTAATTTGCGCGCGAGTGG
>JALLPA010001112.1:0-11834 GCA_036939895.1 Thalassiosira exigua
ATCGACACTCTAGTGATCAAACACAGTGTCTGTAATTTGCACTAGTGGCGATACATAGGTACCGCCACTTCTTCGCTGAATTTCGGTTACGATATTTATAGTACATATTTTGGAGTTGTGAAGATTCCCAGTATGTAGGTATGGTACAACATAAAATACCTTATGCCCCCTAAACAAGGCGGGTCGCCCGCGCCAAACAAACCCCAACCTCCCCAGGGGCGGATGACCTCCCCAACCAACTCCGGATCCGGGTCCGAGTAGTGAAACGGATTTAGGGGGTAAATTTCATGCCTAAGCTTGGCGCCGCCCACGTGGGTCCCACCTACATACTTAGATGGCAGACTTCAAAGCCAGAACTTCATGCTTTTAGACCCTTCTATCACGCTTAGAGCATGCAGAAGATGGGAAAAGTTGTTGGTTTTGATGTAAAAATAAATTGTGAAACTTGTGAATTTATTTTGTACAACGATTTCTGACCACCTGACTAATACCTTACTGTGCTTAACTCTTTGTCGAGGATGGCGGACACGCGATGCCAAAAACCACAAAATCACTTGCTTTCTCCCGTCATTTAAGGCGGGCACACGGAAAAGGAGCCACTGGGGGATTGTCACCACCCATAGTGCGCGGAGCGCATAGAAAGGTTTTTCGATATTTTGAATATTCCTTCGGTCGTTCGCAGAGCGAGATGAGCGTCCGCTGTCGCCTCTCGCTCCACCATCCCGGATACGCCTCTCGTTAGCCTTCGCACCGCCGCAGCGCTGGAATCATTTGGCCACCGTCAACCTTTTCGTGGCGTTTCGCTTTTTTGGCGGCCGTCTTCTCGCGGATCGCGAAGGCGGTTGTCGGTCCTCGTCGTTCGATTCGAAAATTCAAAAATCAAAACCTTTTGATGCGCGATCCACGCGCCATGGGTGGTGACAATCCACCAACTGTTCCTTTTCCGTGCGCCAGCCTTAAGTGACAGCGGTGGAAAGAAGAAACCGAAAGACAGCAAACCGAAGCATGCAGTTGTCTGATGATGCCGCCGGAAAAGCTCGCCTGCGGCTGGTATGGGTATGGGCATTATAACCAGCTTTTTGTCGTGCACAATATTTTAAAAAAGGAAATTCCAAATTTCAGCAATAAATCTGGAATGCCCAATTTATGCTTTCTTTGACTTTAGTCAATAAATGACAAGGATATGCTCTCATTATTTTCATCATTTTTACCTAAAAATACAAATGTTCGTTTGCCCATGGGAAATTCATGCTGAGCAGGCATAAAATACCGTGTATCACAGCCAAGCAGATTAGTTAGACCAAGAGGGTTGTAGGTCGATTGCATGAATTTCAGGTAGTGGGTCCGTACCAGAATCAGCCCAAAAAATTTATGTCACAATGACACCCAATTTTCTCTCAGATCAAGTCTATGTACTCACCCGATGGTCCCACAAAAATTTCGCCGAAAATAATCGACCCCTTCCCACCGTACTAGGGCCGTAAAGTGGCCGAGTGTGTGACTGGTCTGTGACCTGGTGTGACTGATTTCTCTACGTAGGAACTAGTATGGTTTCTACAGGGTCCGCCCCCTTCAGTGGTGTCCTATGGTTTTCATAGGTTTCTGCTAGGTTCTGACACAATATTCCCATGACATAAGTAACTTAAGGTTCCCTTATTGCTATTTAGACTATTATAATACTAAAATAGCGACTAAATTTCTCTAAATCACACTTTAACGGTCCGAAATGACCCGTTTTTGGCCGTTTTCGGCCCATTTTCTTGTTTTTTGGCCATATTAGCCTCAAACACAGTCTATTTTAGAAATTAACGATACCATTGTGACCGTCTGATCAAGACGATTCCAATGGACTATCTATTTGTTACCTATGTCCTAAATTAGCCAATCAGTTGTTGAAAACACTAGTTGGTACTAGATACGTCTCGTTGTTTAAAAGTTTTCGCTAAGCCTTTTTCGCGATTACTGCCTCAAATTCCAACCAATTTTCAAAATAAGGGTACCGTTGGAATCGTCTAGTCCATAGGGTTCTGATGGATATCAATTTTCTTCAGAATAATCCGATTTTAGCTATCCTTATGAGAAAACCTCTCTTTTGGGCGGCGCGTAGGCCTATCACTTTTAGTAGTGGCTGTTTTCTGCGATTTTGACACCAAATCTCAATCAAATTCAAAACTAAGGACACAGCAGCAACCCTCTCATCAATATGATTCCACTCAACCATAATTTTCTCAGTGCAGGGCTAAATTAATGCTGAAAAGTTGGAAAATTTACTATTTTTATACGTAATATTTACTAATTTTAACGTTTTTTGTGATTTCAGCTCCAATTCTCGACGGAATTGAAAATTTCACATACCGATGGATTCATATGATCAAGACGATTCCAATGAACCTCCTATATGTGAAATAGTATCTTATTATGCATGCATTTAACATATTCGAAAATTATTTCCGTTGCGTTAGCCTAGTATTAAGGGCCTAACGTGAACATTGCCATCCGAAAATAAAAAAAATTGCATGTTTGCGAGTAAACCATCCAACTTGACTCATATACAAGATTTTAGCTTTTTTTCTAAATTAGTCGTAAAACCCGCTTTTTTAGACATTCTCCACGTTACATCGATAATGACATATTATAACAGCAATAATATTGCTACTAACCCTCGTTCTCACCATCGCTCGACTCCATGTCACTCTCATCACCACTGCTAATGACGTCTTCCTCACTAGCTTCATCGTCGTCGCTATCGAGACTTACATCGTCATCTAAACCTTCCCCCACTGCAATATCGACATCCATCCTCCATGCAAGCTCGCAATCCTTGTTCCACTTACTAGGCATGAGGTTGACGTCAGACTCCGTAGTTTCTTCAAAGCCCTTCACGTCCTTCATAGCATCCCATTCAACACGAACTGTGGGTTTCGACCGATTTTCATAGACCTCAATGACCTTTCCTTGGCACCACCTCATATCCTTACCTCCTCCCAAGAGATCAAACTCATAATAAACATCAATCCTCTTATCCAATAAGTCAGCAAGCTCAGGTCGATGAAAAGGTTGCATCCGCGAATAAATGCTCTCGTTACCATCAGTTTCCCTCTTTTGTCGGATTCGTTCTGCCTTTTTCTTAAACTCACTTTCATCTGCCAAATACTTTGCATCGAGCTCGGCGATGAAATCAATGTCTGTGCCCAATGTTCCCGTCGGTCTCCTTGATGGCATCTTTGGCATTGGCTCAGTGGGAATTACCAACCCTTTCTTTATCTTCTGCGACTCCTTCCTGATGCATGTACGCAGATGATTGGCAAGCTCAGTCACAGTGTACTTCCTACCGTTTTTGGACCAAGCGTGGGCACACCATTCCCAACCGAAACCTTTGACCCGAATCATGATATTGGTCTTAATGGCGTTAAGTTTTGCGGTGTTGGACCCAAGTTTCCTCAACATTTGTGTGACATTTTTTGGATCGTCTTTCATACATGCTTCTGAATGGTACATGTTTATCAAGTAAGTCGCTTCGATATATTCCTCCGTTGCTTTAGTCATATTCTTCTGCTTCGCAAGGTCCTCTTTTTCCTTCCTTGCTTTTGCTTGCAGTACCAACGCTTCGTTATTCATGGACCGGGTAGCTGGCGCATCTTGCATTGCAAGAGCTACAATCGCGTGCCGCAGCTCCACATCAAATTGGTGGAAGATACCCAGAGGTTTTTCTTTCTTTGAATTGGTCGGTCTATTGAAAAAGGCGTTTCTCTTCAAATCACTGATAGCAGCTGCACTAGAGAGTGCAATCCTCCCAAACTTTTGAACCTGTGAAGTTGTGCCACCAAGAGAACTTTCGGCCTCATCATTGGTGGCTTTCTTGCCAAGTAGAGCTTGTTTACGTTCGTCCGAACAGCGTTTCCAACAATAATCTGATCCAGAGCTTGATAGATACTTGTGTGTGGCTTTCTTAGTGTCGCGCAACTCAGCTAGTATAGCATCCGCAGCAACCCGTGCCAGTTCTTTCATACGCGTTGTAGTATCCTTTTCAGATTTTCGTTGGGGTGAAAATAGTTGCGATTTCAGCCGGGCCAGATGAACTACCTTTGTACCTGACTTGCGTGCCACCACTTTCATTTGTTTCTTGCTAAACATATCGTCCAAATACTTTTTCAGGGGAGGCAACTCGTTAATGAATTCATCAAACATACTCATCATGAACGATTCATCCGTAATTTTTGCTGGACTACGAGATAGTTGGACCATTTTCTTTTCGAGGGTGTCAAGAACTCTTCCCATGGACATTGGGCCCCATTCGAACTTCCTAAGCTCATGACTCTTACCGGCCAGCCACCGCATCGGCATGGTAACGGAAAGATGTATGATCGATAGCAAACGAAGAAGTGCTATCATCTCTGATGACTTGAGCACCACAAATAAGTTTTTCTGTAAAATGCTGACATCTCGCCTCCTGTCCCTCTTCCTCAAAGTCTCGTCGAGAAACTCGAGGTAGTAGGGATAATTGGCAATAATAGCCATGGCACCTTCAGTGCACAGGTCTTGACGCGATCCTGCTGCACGTTCGACGTGAAATAACAATTCCCCTAAATGATTGTCCCGCATCCATTCTAAAAACAGTTCTCCATGTCCTTTCGGATAATTTGCAGACAAGCTGAACTCTTTATCAATGGCACGGATGATGGCGCTGATAGAAGCAGTTACACGTAGCTTTGGATCAATCTCGTCCAAGCTCGAACGGAGAATCTCGTTTAAGCGTTTGGTTAATGCCTTTTCCATACCACCCAACCACACATTACGTAGATGATGCATACAGTCGTAATCGAAAGAACCGGGTAAGTCCTCAACTAAGATACGTCGTACTTTCTGGGCAGTGGCACATGTGTCGGTAATAGACACCCCTCCTTGGCAGAGTTTCTGTGTGTCAATCTCGTCTGGGGAAGGTATCAATCCTGTCTTACTAGAATCGATTTTTTCCATAACTTCCTTGAGTCTACGCAACCTGTCCTTGAGAGAACTGATCTTGTCTAGTAGCCCCTTTGCTTGCATCTCAGCGGTCTCGTTTTCCATAAAGATACACGATGAAACGACGACTGGATCGATTTTGTCTTCCTCTCCGTCTCCGAGAAGGCCAATGATCAGTGTTGTAAACGGTATTTGCCGTCGTGTGGTCCCGTCGGTCCAAAGTTGATCCCATGTAGATGCTTTTGCGAGTTTAATGGCTGCAATTGTTTCCCCGATTACTTGAGCTACTACTCTACATTCACGAACAAAGTTGATAGATGGCAATTCTTCTGCCTCCTCGCCATAAAGCGTTTGATACATTGTGCTGATATTTGCAGGGATAGATGCCGGAGGTGTCCCGTTAACGAGTAACTCGCATATTAGTTGGACCACCCACACTGGCCACTTACGACCACCACCTCTGCGTCTAGCGGCTTCACTATTCTCCCATTCTTTTCTCATTCTGAGTTTGAATTTCTGAGATGATTCGAACGCATTCTGATACATTTCCATTAGTTTCTTTGTCTCGCGAAAGATCTTTTCCTGATGGGCTAGTTCGTTCTGAGCATCTTTTCGTGCCTCCCGCTCGGCATGCCACTTCCGCAGTCTAGCAGCAGACAGCCTTTTTGCTTTATTATTGGATCGATTGGCCTTGTTCAATTCGGCTAATGCTGCACAAAGTTTAACATCTAGTTCTCTGTTGGTATCCTCCAGTTCAGCGATGTAGTTCTTCAACTCGGCCTCTTTCTCTGCAGCTTTGTTCATATGCAGTTGAACGGCATCCCTCGCTTTCTTCTTCTCTAAATATACTCGGTCGCCTGCACGTGCTAAATCTTCATTCAATTTATCTAGCCGCGACTCCCATTTGGATCGTTCAAACATCATGTCTGATAGTGACCGTTGCAACTTGGTCACAATCCGTCCTGACTTTTTGGCATTGGCCTCAAGCTGATGACTGTGATTGTCCTTCGTTTGTTCTAGCTGCTTTTCTACTTTCTCAAGCACTGATGAGCAAAAGACAAACAAGCTTTAATGGCGACGACATACACGTCATGTAAATATAACAATATACAATCTAACTCACACAAGGTTCGTTGTCTAGCAGAATGACGACGTTCCTTTTGCATGGCCTTCTTGGATTTATTCTTCTCATCGGCCATGGCTACCGCAACTGCTTTGTCAAAGCGTAACCCTTTGTTCTTCGCATTGAGTTCTAATTGCATTTCCCTAGCCTTCAGTTCTTCTTCCTTCGATTTAACATTAGCTTTCATAGATTGTGCTTGGTCCATCGCGGCTTCGGCACCTTCCATTATGCTAGCAATCGTGAGTCGTGATTTTTCCTTCTCCTCGCGAAGTAGGTTAGCCAGCTTTCTGCATTCATCCACTAGTGACTCTATCCGCTTGCTGTTAGATTTATTTGTCACAAGCAATCGAGAAATTGTAGCATCTAATGCTGAGATCTTCTCATTCTCATCTTTCAACTTTGCAATTAATTGTTCGTCTTTGGCACGGCCACTCTTGAATTCCCGTAGCTTCTGTTCGTTTGCTTTTGATTGACGTTTGTTCTCTGCAATGATGGCTTTGTCGGCCGAACTTTTCTCTTCCAGTTTATTTATTTTGAATTGGTCGGAGTGACGATCTCTTTCGAAGACTCTTATTTTCTTCTGGCTGATCTTTTCATTGCGTTTGATATCTTCTAGCTCAGATAAAGCAGACTTGCGTTGGGCATCAAGTTTCTCAATCTTGCTCCGCATCCTCTTGTTCTGCTGTTTGACAATACTCTTGGGTGGACTGAGAGGTTCTGGTACGCGAGGTTCAACTACATTAGATCTAGCGGCCGTCAATGCAGACACAACTTGTTGAGAATTGGCATTCGCATCTAGACCAAGTGCTGCTCTCGCTGAAGCATGATCGTATGAACTCTTCTTGCGTCTCTTCTCGAGTCTACCTTTCTTCCTTCTGGGAGGTTGTGGCTTGAATTTTGGCTTTGATGTTTCTGGGGGGTTGTCAACGGTTGCATCCTCTGGGGCATCCGGAGGAGGTTGAGGGTCGGTATCTCTAGTTCCTGCGGAAGCGGCTGCGGCTACTCCTGCTGCAACGGCGACCGCGGCACCAACAGCTGCAGCCGATGAAACACGATGGCCTCGACTCCGGTCAAGATCGTCTGGACTGGCAACACATGGAACGACAATCAACTGGACGAACACGACAAACAATAGCGGACGGAGGGGAGGGGACTGCCAAACACGATTCAATCTGTGGCACATTCGCAGCAGGATCGAAACAAGAGGGACAGCGAGCAGAGGAGGAATGATTGTCACCGTCGCCGCCATGCCCTGGATTGGAAAAGATACAGAGCTGGACGATAGCCGCGCATGAGGACTGCCAACCCGATGACGCCAACGCCGACGCCGAGGGACCGTTCGACGACGCCGACGTCCCGGGTCCGTCATTTTCGACCGACGCCCCGCCGCGTTCCGCAGGCTCACTCAGGCCAGTTCAGAATCGTCGGGGACTGGTCCGAGGCGGGTCTGCGAATCAAATTCGCTCGCCCGCCTCGGCTGTCGGTCGGGAAATTCGGGAAGCGGGGCGCGGCCGTCGCGGCTTTGGCTGCTCAAGGATAGGACTTTTTTTGTGAGATGTCTGAAGTCGGCGCTTTCGGTGATGGGATCCGTAGCGGCTACTGCCGGGGCATGAGTACTTGTGCCAAATAGAAGTTGGCTGAAAGTATACCGAGCCCCGTTAAAATCTAGAAGGGTGGAGAGTAAAAGATTGGTAAGAGTTTATGATTGCTTTTGTTTCAGGAGAAGAAGAAGCTGATGCTTTTTCTTATGCTGCCTTTCAATTTCATGCAAAAACGATCAAAGTCAAAAATTGGCAAGAGGTTCCCCCCCTGCCCATGATATGATTCACACATTGCGGTGAGGTTACACCGACCCGTAGTACGGGATTTCCGCCCGAATTGCATTGCCATCTGTTGCCATGCTCTTCTCTGGTCGTCCAGGCCAACCGGGAGATGTAGCCTAGATTTTGTTGGACGCACGAATGAGAACAAACAAACAAAACAATACGACTCACACCATCTTCTAAGATGTAAGCTGTGGGAATGATTCCCAAATCAATTACTACCAAGAAGATTGGTACCAACAACAAGGATGTAGCTCTCTTGACTTTTTTAGGGTCCAGCTTGCTGATGATGGGTGATTTTGGCCTCGTCGTGACCTCCTCACGACCTCTCGCGAGCTCCTCGCAACACTCGCCTCACGATGAAGATCGGCCTGCCGAATCACGCCAGCGACAGCGCGGGGCCCCGAAGAGCGACGAACCGTGCGCCCCCGTTGTCGTTGAAGGATATCGGGCGGCTCGAAGGGCGGGGGAGCACCGGCGGACGCTGTCGTAGCGTCGTCCTCAACGCACGAGAAGACAACGGCACAGCGACGTCGCCATCGCGATTTTTTTGGACCCGGCCGCCGCCCGCCGCGCCAGCCCAACGGCGATTCGGCGACCGTCACGCTATCACGGAGCACGTTTGTGATAGCGTGACGGTCGCGGAATGGGGCGCTCGCCCTCGGAACAGGGCGCTCTATGTCGCCAAAGTCGAGGGGACCATAACAGGTCTGGCGGATTTTTTGGTTGTGTGATTTTGGCGAAGGGGCGCAACGGTGATGGGACGGTGATTGGGGCGGGTTCGGCGGTCGGCCCCGTCCGAGTTTTTTCTGGTGCCCGCGCAGTTTTGGTCACGCGCAGGCAGTTTTTTATGTGACTAGGTTGTGACTATCTGTGATTTTTGTGTGATTTGGAGCTGGTCTGGACCCTCTACTACAGCCTGTAGCTGTCTTTGCCCCTGTGCGCTGATGATCCTTTTTGCCTATGTTGGCATGATGGCGTTCTCTTCGTCGACAGGTAATCGCATCCATCTTTGGTCGCATTGTCCTCTCCGTTCTTACCGCCGGTATCTGTGTCCTGGTGTGTCTTCGTCATCACCTTGTCCTCTTACAGGCGGAAGCAAAGGGCAGAAGGGTACTATACCGTGACCATGAGCGCAGCGATAGAAAATTGGCAGAAGGGAAAATGTAAAAGAAACAAATTGGTTACCTTTGGTCGACTTCGTCCTCCGGTGTCCGGGTGATGCAGAGCGAAGAAATCGTCAGTGGAGGCGGAGTAGGACACAATTGAAAACTGTTGTGGTCGAGGAGGAGGCAAGATCACGATGATGGTGAAAAATTCAGGGAACAAAGCATTCGCCAGTGCCGTGGCTCCAGCGCAGTGGGCACCCAACGACCTTCACCCATTTTGGGGTCGGCCTGACGAACGTCCATGCTGGGACGGCGGAGGAGTGCAACGGCAATTGGAGGAGAAGTCTGACGGCCTGGTTGGCCTGCCCGGCCATGGCCAAAACAGAAAGCGGGTCTTTGGCCATCAACAACTGGAAAAAGTGAAGAATGATGCAGGTTCCGGCTCATTCAAGTCGGCGCGGCGGCAGCAGCGGCGGGCCGTGGGCTTGAGTGTTGTGTGTCGCCGTGTGCATCACTTTGTGTGAAGATGGTGCAGTGAGCAATCCCTTCTTTGGTGTCCTGAAACGTAGTAATTCTTGCCGAAACAGCGCAGTAGAGTCATGATGTTTACAACGGCTCAAGAGCGGTATATTCTTTAGGGGAAATTATCGACAAACACTAAACAACATTTTATTTTTTCCGAAAACAGGATAATGAATTAAACCCTAAAATCGTCCCTCTATCTAATTTGTTTTCTTCCCTTCCGATGGGATTGTCAGACGTGAAAAACAACTCTTTTTGTCTTCTCCGGTCGAATATATTACAAAAATGTGACTGCAATTAATCAAATATCATCTGGAAAGGATATTGGTGAATGTTATCAGACAATGAGACTGAAATTTGTTAGTTTTTGAGTACATCAAATGGCAGATAAGTCGGTATGTAGTGTTTGTAACATAGACTAAATAAACAATTGCACGTAATGTTGTCTGATTTATGTTGCACATGTTCCAGTCATGAATACAACTTCCTCTCGGAAACAAGGGACATTAGATATCATAAGATGAATGCTAGAATGCGGGTCACAGTTTCACGGTCATGAAGCCTCGCCACCGCCTGTCTGCCCCCCGCCAATTGGTTGCCTGAAAAAAATGAAAATGAGAAACCCAAGGGCAAAGTGTGTTCATTCAGTAGTATGAACGAAACCTAATCACATAATATGAATCTTTTTGACACGGCGTGTTCAAAAATAAGAGCAACAAGTGTGTGCAGGAACCGCATTTAACCACGTGTAGCATGCTAGCCAGAGCAGATAGCGCGGAGGCTAGTAATCATAGTTAGTCAAGATGTATGTATACGTGTGTTCATTCAATATATTGCACATCTCTTGAACTCACACAGGCTAACCCTTTCTGGAGTAATTCAAGAACCACTTGAGGACCTATTGAAGGAGGAGCTTTTCAATAGGAATCTTAAGCCCATGATCTTCATTACTGCCAATTGGGGACATTTTCAGGAACATCATAAGAATATGATGGGTTTTACCAACCGTGAGGAGGTATTGTCATTGGGATGGAAGGGCTACAAAAAGATGCAGCAGCTTTTGCATTCATGAAATAATAATTTCCTTCACATACAAGAAGAGCAAATTTTTGAATTATTCCCTGGAGGGTAAGGCGGGGGACGCTTTTCAAGCCTCCACGTAACTGATGTTTCTCTTGGAGTAGGATAATACCAGTGTTTCAGTCTCTCTGGAAGCTCAGGATTGAGTGGGGGCGAGCACTCAAATCTCCTATTTTGATATCTTTTTATTTAATGTAGATGAAGAAATGCTCCTTTTTCTTTTTTGTGGTGCAGGACACGGACTTCTACTGACTCTCCACGTAGAAGCTGACTTCAACCAACTTCTACACACATCCGTGCCGGCTTCTTTCAATGTCACTCAATGGACGTCTAAGCTCGGCTACGGAATTTTTTTCATTCCCATGTTGCAGTGAAGCTCTTGTTCGAGGTCGGATGCCGGAGATCACCGAAGAAGATCTGCTGCATCCACGGCATCAAGCCGCCTGCCGCCTCAGAATCAGAATGGACAATCAACAACCACAAACCAAGCATAAGCCTTGCCTCCTGAAGCTTCTGTCGACCTTTTTTGCTGCTATTCTCTCTCGCAACATGAGATGAATTGACGACCGCCGAGAAGATGAGCGTGTTTCGTCCTCCGGTGATGCTACCACAAGATAAACAAAGACAATAAATTAAGTAAATCATAATTATGTTAAGTAGTATGTATTGTTTGAACATGGTCATCCACCAGGTTGTTAATATCTATTCCGGTTTTGGTTTGTTCGGCCCCTGGAATGAAATCGAAAATGAGAAATTTCCGGAATATTTGAGTTCACAGAAACGTCTGCACAAAATGGCCCCTTTTTGGGATACCGGAACAAAATCAAGATTCCAAATTTTCGGCCATAGCGTCCATAGAGGCAGCCTGAGAGGTAGATCATAGAGAACAAACTGCCCTATTTTACGAATTATCTGTTGCTGTGCCTCTATTACGGCAAGCGGAGCGACAAGGCTCGCAGATCCCTCCTTTTCTCAAACGCCACCCCATCCAGCAAATAGCAAAGCTGCGGATAACTTTGCCGAGCGAACGATCCACGAACAAATTTCTCCTCTCCTCGACTCTATTTGATCGTATCCATGAATAAAGTTATAATCTAGTTCTTAATTTAATTGGTACAATGTGAAAGCCTCTTGGAGTATCTAACCCTCTATTGGGTTTGCCAATATAGCCACCAGTACATAGTGCGAATAAAAAACAAAGAAAGAAATAAAGAA
>JALLPA010001113.1:0-11838 GCA_036939895.1 Thalassiosira exigua
GGTGCACGGCGCGACCGTGTCCTTCGCGAGGTGTTGCCGATTTGGATTGGCCGTCGTCAGTGGTCGTCAGGGATTTCAATGGCAGCCGAGGTGACAGGCAGACCCTCCACCGACAGACCGTACTCCGCGCGCCGACTTGGTGTGACCAACCGTGGTGGGCGGTCTTTCCGTTCACGGCCTTTGCCTCGTCAAGCTTCGAGCAGGCAGCTCCAAGCTTCGAACAGATATTCTGGCCTCTGTCCCAAAGCACAAACGTTTGTCCGTTCATCGTACTCGCTGGCTTCCCACGATCTGAACCGAAATTACTGGGCAAGCCTCCTCTCATGCCATGACACGATTGGGCCTCCCGTCGAGCGCCTCTCCACTCGCTCGCCGCCGTACCAGGCGACGTTTGCACCTGCCACGGCAACCTTCGCTGCTGCCATAAGATCGCACGCGAAGACCAGCCACACAGCGTCCACCACCGCCACCATGCAACGATATGCCGCCGCCTATGCGCAGCCTCCTGAATTCTTCGTGGACGTATTCGCCGACCTTCAGTGTGTGGACGAGTTGGCGTTGTTGGGCACTGCCCTGGCTCCCTATGTTCACCGAAGGGAGGGTTTTCAGGCGAGCCCCGTGTTCGTGCTGCGCGCCTTCCGCACTGCTTTTCAGAGGGGCATCGCGACCTATGAGCAGGCCCATCATCAGGAAGTGCTGCGGCGGAACCTTTTCGACCAGTCTGGCGCGCAGCCGTCGGGGCTCGCCAAGGCCATGGAACCAACCTCGCGCGCCTCCAATGCTTTCCGACGATACCTCGAGCCCCTGGCCAACAGCAGGGAGGACTTGCGTGGGGAGATCGAGTCCACTGGGCGAGCGCTGTGCGATATGCTTCGTGGGTTGGGCGGGATGAGCTCCATGGATCCCCCTCTTGGACATCGGACCCTTCTCTATGCCGCGCCCCCCGATGAGGAGGAGGACTTTGCGCAGTGGGACGCCGCAGGTGCGTGGCATGGGAAGTACCGAGCGTTCCCTGACATCGATCCGATGGAGGCAGAGTTGGGGCCTTGGGGAGCAGGTTACCGCAGCGCCTATACCCGAGTGGGTGAGGGTGCCACCGACATCCCTTCCGTCTACGTACAGACGTTGGGGGCTCTGTCCTTTCTTCACCATCCATACACCCCTGCAGACCAGCTCGATGACTACCGCCTCGTGGCCACCAGGGGAGTCTTGACAATTGTTCGTGGGCTCTGCGCTCAGATTCGGTTGAGGGTCCACTGGGGCCGCCTGTCCGATCGAATGACGCGCAAAAGGTGGACCGACTACGTGCTGGGCAACGATCCCGACTATCTCGGATTGATGAATTATGCCGGGGACTACCGCCGTTTCCGACAGACAAGGTTGTTGGATCTGTACTGCTGGCTGGTGTTGCTGCCCATGCAGCGTGAGTTCGTGGAGCATGGCCAACCCGAGATAGCTTCCATCCACAACCTTCGGTTTCACCCCGTAAATGAGTCATTTTGCCGAAGCGGCGGGATGCTGGCGGCATCGCGCTTGAGCATTGCCATCCAGGCAGAGTTGGCGTTGCTTTACAATATGCTGCACCGGCTGACCTTAGCCTCCCCCGTAGACATGCTTCTGCACTTCGAGGCATACCGATTGATGTTGGTGGTGTCGCGTGACCCTCGCCTGCTGGGGACGCGTCGAGGGGCGTGGTTTCTTGACTGGGTGAGCGACAGACACCATCCCTCTTGCCTCCGTGAGAGGCGCAATCCGTATCACGCCGTCTCCAAGATCCTCCAAGAGGCAGCGGGGTTTCTATGGCTGGCAGCCCGCCTACCTGCTCAGCTCGCTGCTTCGGAGACCTACTGGGGTATGACGGCCGCCGAGGTGGGACTTGCCGACTTTCAGAGTGGGATGCAGGAGGCAATGAGTCAGCGGATGCGAGGCTCGCCGCCCCACTCGCTGCTGCCCATATCACATTTGATGCCGAGGCCACTTGCGGATGCATACAAGCACGCCCCCGATCCCACTGGAGTCGTTCAGTCAAATTTGATGCGCAGATCCTGGTTTCTGTGTGCCGCCATCGTAGAAGGCTGTCACCATGCGCCCTTCGCACGCTGGGAGCAGGATGAGTATGTGGGAGAGCCCAGGAGCGAGTACATCTATTCCCATGGGGGTCCCGCCGAACTCGATTGGAGGTACGACGATGCCTCCCCTGCAGATGCCGAGGTGTATCACGACGTGGTGATGAGGCTGGGAGGATATAACTTCCTGGAGGGCAGGCCTGAGCCGGAATACCTTCTGCAGCGTGCCACATCAGCGAGAGGGTTGGCAGAGGAGGTGGTGGATCTCCTGAGGAGGATTCCTCCGTATCTGGTCCCCGAAGGGCATGAGATGGACCTCCTGGTGAGGGGGATTGCGTTCGTGGGGAAGATACGAGCACAGGCTCTCCCTCAAGTACTAGCGCTCTTGGACACCTCGCCACCCTTTCAGAGCGAGGGTGATGGGCCACCAGACTGGATGCATATGTGCAGGCAGCTGCGCAGACGCAGGTTCGCGCAGAGGACTCGCAGGACCAGGCGTATTCGCAAGTTCGCCCGCATGCTGTTGGAGATGGCACCGGACCTCCGAACCATCGTGACCCACACGTGTCAGGTGTTGTCAGGTGCACTGTCCTCGACCCCCCAGAAGGTCCGCTTGAAGGAGGCTGTGGAGGCCTATCGCGACCTAGTCGATGCAGACGGGTTGGATTTTTACTTCTGTCTGCCTCGCAATGATGTCGATGGGTACCCCAGCCCCACCCACTCTTTTTACAGGAGCCTTCGGATGGCCGAGGATTTGATGGCTGCTTATCAGCACGCCCAGCAGGTGTTGCCTCGATCGGATATGCGCCCTTGGACATACGAGTGCTGGTTGACGGACTTCGCTGGGCCAGAGACCCCGCCAAGGTTTTCCAACGAAAACCCTCACCCCCCACATCACCAGCGTTTCGAGGAATGGGCACATTTGAACGAGAGGGGGGAGTGGTGTTCGCTGAGGAAAGTGGCGGACGACAGAGTTGGTGATTACTCCGCTCCCGTCCTCGTCCCCATCGGGTTGCCAGCCTCTTGGATTGGGCCCCCGGATAGCTGGTGGCGGGAACGGCGGCGATCGGCTCCTTCCATTTGTCCCAAATCATTCGAGTTGGGGGGGACGTCTTTGGAGTACCAGGATTTTTGTGACTGGATGAGGTACCTGTGTTCCACCACGTGCAGGATGGCATGGCCCGCGTTGGCTCCCCCTGACTCGCCTCATCGAACAGATCAGGGACATTATGGCATAGCGGCATTGCGGGAGTGGTTGCAGGCGCTGAGGGCGGACATTCGGGAGCATAACATTGCCATGGAGAGCCTACCCAGGGATCGCCGAGCCCTCCTTGATGAGGCAACAGATCTCCCCTCCGCACCGGATCAGCCGCCCTCGATGGCAGAGGAGGAGCTGCTGGCAGCTGGCGTCGAGGCGTGGCGCTCCCTCTTGGCTTCCGCTCTCGTGACCGAGTCCCTGTAGAAGCGTAACAATTTATAGGCCATGCATTGTCACGTATGAGGGCAGAAAGTTCGACGTTCCTCGACGCACGAGCGTGGTGGGGGGGGGGGGCTTGCACTCGAAGTGCACAGCCGTGGGTCTCGGCTCGCCGAGGCGGTGGCCATGGCGGCGGGGGTGGCTCGGGCGGTGGGCGGCCATATGCGGCCTGGCGTCCTTTGGCGCAGACGTTCAAATCACCGGGTGCATCGGCAGCGGCGGGAGGGTGGGGACCGCCTAGTCGGAGGGGTTGGGGCGGCGGCGGGGGTTCCTCGCCGTCGTCACCTCGACGTTGGGGTCGACGGGCCATTTCGGATTCGCCGGTGGGGGAGTCTCGGTCGTGGGCATGGTCAGGATGGGTCAGAGTGGAGTTCATGTCGGTCCAGACAGCAGGGCAGCCTGCGTGGCCTTGGCCAAGGGGGGCGGCGGCAGCGGCGGCCGCCATGGTTGAAAGCCGGGGCATTTCGTTAAGATATTGATTCCTACGTAGGATGTTACGTCATTTGCTGATAGTGACAATCTCGCGGAATCGATGCACCTACGCGGTCACCATTGTCCGGAATTGTACCTGATCTACAACTTGTTAAGTAAATTCATTGAGAGCCGATTCTTCAATGTCCTCTAGTTCCTCCTCTCTAGCATGGCTGGATTGCCTCCAATGTTGACTGAATGCAATGTCGCATTTGTCTTCACATTAGGAATATGGTACTACCTTAACATTGATTATAAGTGGAGTTCACTTGGGTGGTGGGAATGAGGAAGGACTCTAGGCCAAATTTGGCGGTCAGTTTTATCGAAGTATGTACCTATTGATTTTTCGGCCAATTTGTGGTCCAGTACGGTATGTACGTGGATGACCTGCGATGGAAACCTATCATTTGCAGAGAAAACGAATCTACCATCATACATCCACATTTCCTCCGGCCATACCAATGTAAACCTCCCAGTAATGATCAAAAATGAAACTGGTTAAATATGCCCTCACCAACGAAGCGGGATCATTCATTGGCATCCTCAGCCAGTGGCTTGTGAGGAGGGACCCACCACACCTTCAAGACTTGAAAGATGGAAATTTACTGAAAAATCGGGGGTTGGAAGTGACCATTCTCCTGAAGCGCACTACTCCCTCTGTCCCGCAATAAATTTTCCTTTTAGGGTTTTTGAACCGATTATTGCGAGTTTTAGTGCTACGAAAACGTACCACATACCGTTAGAACCGTCTCGCCAAAACGCATTTAATGATGCAAGCGGAGCTTATTTTATTCGTGAACTTGAGTGTCGAATAAGACGAAAAGGCGGGTACCGGTCTCAATCTCTTTAGGATACCGTCATTGGTGGAGCGCGGACCCTGTGTTTGTATTTAGGAATTAGTAGTATTCATGTTGACAAAAAGAAAAGATTTTATGGACAACGTCTGTCCGTCTAAAGGAAAAGTTATTTTGGGATAGAGGGAGTACTAAGGAACGGCAATTGGGGTTCTCGTTTTTGTAGCTTTAAAATTTTTATTAAAAAAACAAAATCACGAATTCTTTGTGCAACAATCAACGCAAGCAAATTCAAAAACACAACCTCAATAGGAAAAACTGTTCCGTGGGCAATAGTTTGTTGACACGCTCAGAAAAATGAAAATGAAAACCTTCTTCATTTTGATTTTTGACATTCAAAAATCAAACTGCGCGACCGACGACCGGCAACGATGGCAACCTAAACAAAGACAAGTGAAAACCCAACGAAGAAAAAGGCCAAGTGTGTTCATCTCTCAGCTTGCCTCCATCCGTCATCCACTGTCTGCCGTGTCCGTCATCTCTCATTGCCATCGTGTAAGTGCAGTCACGCCAAGCTTCACAGTCTCCCGCTGCCACATTGTTCTCTTCCTCTTTCAATCTTCCCTCTGGCCGTCAGCGTTGCCATCCTTCTTTCTTAGTCTTCACTGTCATTGTTGCGGTGGTCATTGTTGATGTCATGTTTACCTTCCTCCTTGCTTTTTGCCATTCGTCTTTATCATCACCACCGTCTTCACCATTTACTCTCCATTGCTTGAAACACAAAACACTCACATAAACCACAAATAAAACATAATAAGAGCCTAATGGAGCTTCTTCGTAGGGTAATTTGAATTATGTGCATGAGATTGCTTTAGATCCCTTGTGTTGATCAGTTACGTACAAAATAAGTTGAATTTCACAAAGCTCTACATAACATGGAGTAATTTGATACACCTGTGTATGAACATCACACTGACCATCTTCCAATAAACCAGGTTTATGGACCTACTTCATTTGAGCAAAATATATGGTTTCAGTATACGTCGATTTCGATATACATATTTACATCTTTGTGAACATTAAACTATGCTCCATCTGTGTAAGATCTTGCTGCGGGTTCTTCTGCAGACTTCGAAGTTGCTACACGATATCAATTCGTTATCCTCAGCGTCCTCCTCGTATGCGCCAAGGTCTCTGCAAGGCAGCGTGAAGTTGTACACGGCCACCGTGCTCGGGTCGCCTTGCCTGTCCACTGCAACGTACATGAGGTCGTTGTTGAAATCGTCTGCAAGTCCCTCCTTGTCCGCCTCTAATGATAGATCGACATCGTAAGTCGCCAGCAAGCAGTTTTTCGTGGGATCGACCACGGTGACTTTGTCTTCTTCGCCCCACAGCGACCAAAGATAGGTACCGTCGTAACTGGATGCGCCCAAGTCATCAATGCCCAAATCGCTGTGGTAGCACTTTGGTCCAGCCAAAACACCTTCAGAAGTGACCTCGTATAATCTTCCAGTGTCCTGCACGCCGACGAAGAATACCGCGGGTTCGCTCCCCGACAAGGGACTCTTCAACAACAAGCTCTCAATGCCGTTGGGGTCTGGCAGGCAAGGTATTGTGCCATACAAGCTAACGACCTCGTCCACTTGGATGACGCAGTTGCCGTTGTTGTCGTACTCGTAATTCATCTTGAAAAGGATCGGTTCGTCGTCGTCGGATCCTTCGTGGACGATGTAGACGGTCATATCATCTTCGTGCCACACCAATGCGTTGAACGCTACTCCTTCGAAGTCTCTCTTGCGATTATTTCGATGTCTTTGTTGTCCTTTAAGTTGATCATGCAATGTCCAGAATCGTAATCCAGCAGGTTCAGGAAGAATATCGTCCCTTTGTCAGATGCGACAACGAGATGCGAGCCATTGGGGGCAATGTCTATGCCCGACGCTTCGTTGTCTATGCTGTCTTTGAAGAACTTCTTACCAACATATGCATGTTGATGTTGGCGATATAGGGGGCTATTGCAACAAGGCATTGTTAGCTATCTGACCGCCCTGGTGGCTGGCTGAAGGCTGCAAATACTGTACAGTATAGTCCTGCGCAGAGTTTTGTAAGGATCCTACCGGTTCCTACGTTGTTCTACAGGGTGCTGGCCCACCCATACTTGCGCTGGAGAGCGCATGACATAAAGAGAGATCCAAAGATCCGAAGATCTCCTGACACAAAGCCCTCCTGGCATAATTGGCTAGAGTCATTACGTCAGGAAGTATTGTGGCTTCATTCACATTAGGTGAAAGAGGCATCGAGGCTCTCATTAAAATTGACATTGCCAAAATGTGATCATCTACATCAATATAAATATAGCTTTTGATAATTGGAATGAAGTCTTTGTCGACATCTACTGTGTTTGAGTAGGATTTACTACCCTGCTCCCTCGCAACAATCTACTAGCCAATTGTTTGATACCAATCACATCAAGAGGGCCATGAGTCCAAGAAATACGGCAGGTTCATGGTAACCCCAACATGAACAGGTTGATGAGCCCAAACCTTCTGGCTTGTCTCTGATATTGCAACGCAATTTTATTTGTCACAGTATTTTTATATTGGGTACTGGGATGTATTGAACAATATAGTCATTTTGCAACGGAGTACGAAGTTTGCCACGGAGCACGTCTATTGAGGACACAGAGAAGTCAAGCTGTGCAATAAAGTATAGATTGCCGCCACGATATTAGAGATCGGCCTGCAAGTGGATATCATTGTATGAAGGTGATATCCCCGTGTCATGAAAGAGGGGAAGGTGAGATAGGAGAGTGCTATGTGCAACCTCTGCTATTATTGAATCAAGAATATGGTAGTCAAGTGAGCGCAGCTTGTTGCCAAGGACCAAGAAGGTCAAGAAGTGATGCCCAGATGAAAATGAAGGATTGTTGCGATTTCCAACGTCAAACACATGGGTAAGCTTAACAAGTGTACCATCTCAAGAGGTGATGTGACCCAAGTTGTCTCCTCTGAAGGCATAGGATCGTTGCAAAGTCATATGTCTTTCATGAGGGAGCTTGCTTTCATTGAACAGACGAAGTATGGAAGTTCTACATTGAAGAAGAAAGAGAAGTTGAAGTAGCCACAACTTCAAGTGCTATTTACAAGAACCATGCTTTGTTCTAGAAGGAGGACTGAGCAATGAACCAAGCTTGCTCCATAAGGAGTGTCAAGCAACAATTTTAGGATTGACAATGAGGATGGATGAAATGGGTCTATTCTGAACCATTTGCACTCGAGGTGTGTGACAGGCAGAGTTTGTCAGCTACCAAGATGAGTCTACTCAAGAGACGGAGGCGGCTCTACAAACTAGGGTGTTGAGACAGTCGGGACTGTATCAACAAGCATAGCAAAGTGCATTTCTCGCCCAACTCTTATCTAGCAATCTCTCTGCAATATGATTTCAGTTCGATCCAGAAGGAGTGTTGATGTTGGCGAGATAGGAGGCTATCACAACAAGGCATTGTTAGCTATCTGACCGCCCTGGTGACTGGCTGGAGGCTGAAAATACTGTACAGTACAGTCCGTGCAGAGTTTTATAAGGATTCTACCAGTTCCTACATTGTTCTACAAGGTGCTGGCCCACCCAGACCTGCGCTGGAGAGCTCATGACATAAAGAGAGATCCAAAGATCCAAAGATCTTCTGACACAAAGCCCTCCTGACATAATGGACTAGAGTCATTACGTCAGGAGGCACTGTGGCTTCATTCACATTAGGTGAAAGAGGCATCGAGAGAGCTGGGGGATGCTCTCATTAAAATTGACGTTGCCAAAATGTGAACATCTACATCAATATAAATATTGTTTTTGACAATTGGAATGAAGTCTTCGTCTACATCTACTGTGTTCGAGTAGGATTAGCTACCCTGCTCCCTCGTAACGATCTACTAGCCAATCGTTTGATACCCATCACATCGAGAGGTTCATGAACCCAAAGAATACGGCAGGTTTGTGGTACCCCAAACATCAACAATGCATAGAACTTGGGACGCGAGGTATTCGCTGAGCATCTTAGCACTTGAAGAAAACTGAAAAGAACGACAAGCTTCATGGTGAAGGATGCAGTTTGAAGCGACATACTATGTTTAGCTGGGCTTTGCGATGTTTCTTTTGGAGAATAATGTTATGAGACATGTCCTGAATCTTCGGAACGGGCCAATGTTTGACCGACGCTTCGATTTTGTCTGTTTGTTGTGAAATGATTTGCATTTGTTGATGGGCGGGTCTTGCTTTTTTGTGGTCCTATGAAGGAGTGCAGCTACAACTGCTTGGTCTTGGAAAATTTGTTGTGAGTATATTGCCTAATTGGGGATTAATTTCCGAGCTCAAGTATGACCGGTCACATGAGCTGAAAAGGCAACATCTACCCCGGCTAGAGAAAGTCATCAGGTGATGCTTGTCCCAAGAATGATAGTCGTAACGATAGCAACCAAGACCTTCCGAGTGAAAGTAAGAAGATGAATGTGATCACAAACTTGTAAGCAGACTCACACACATGACATCATGAGCGCCAAGTTGGTACGAATGGTATCTAGGTACTGTAGGGCGGCAGATCTGGGAGCCGGGGCGGGAAGCGCTCGGGGAACGGCGGCGATGAGTCTCTCATTAAAAAAGAAAAGTACCCAATTAATCGTTAGCATTTAACATTACATCCCAACATCAAACAAATATTAATCTGCACTTCCACCTCCCAATTCATCTTTCGAATGGCCGTTGCCGTCTCAACCGGTATCTATTGGATGAAGGCTGGCAATCGGCTATTGCGGAAATCGAATACCACCTGCATCATGCTCGAATGTTGTCTGCCCAGCCGGGATTCTTCGATGGCGGAACACGAGTCACAAGTGTTGCCGATACATGTGGCATGCTCATTGCATGCCCCGCTTTGAGTTGTGAGAGCAATCGTCGAGGCATATCCGACGTGTTTGAAAAAGAAAGAAAGCCCGTTCAAGTGGTTGCCCATCCACACAGCATGCCAATTCGCTGCACCAGAAAATGTCTAGGTTGTCAATTACTCAGTAAACACTAGTAATTACTGCCATTACTCAGTAATATGGCCAAAATCTGGTTACTCTCGATTACTTTGGGCTGAGTAACCAAAAAAGTAACCAAAAAGTATTCACCGTTGTACGAACATTCTACACAAACCTACGATCACTTATTCCTATGTACAAGAAAACGAATTCCAATTGATATTGCTCGGCCGGCGCAAGTGCGCGGCGCGATTGGGAGGAGATTGTTGCAAACGGCAACACAAAAAAAGTAACCTGGCTCGGGCCCGAGCCATGATTTCCGCCCCTCCCCCCCCCCAACTCGTTGGCCGGCGCGGAGAAGGAATCTCACCCTGACGACGTCGCGCCAACTTCACCGTTGCGTTGCGTTGCGTTGCCGTGACTGTGCTGCGTTTGGTGGCAGCGGCGGCGTCGCGACGGCGCATTACATCGAGCAAGCGCTGGTGAGGCAAGAAAATAAAGATGAGAGTGGAACCCGACAATTTTTGACATTACCATTTTCGCCGAGCTCACCTGTAACGTCACTCTCGCCCTCCCATGCCGTTGAAGTGCAGCATTTAGGGCAACGCGATGAGTGCCAGGAAAGAGGCACTGGCAGAGAGAGGGACCAGCGATTTTTGGCCTCGCCCTTATTTCAATTAGCTCACTTGTCTCCTTCCTCCCCTCCCAAACAACCTTAGAGCCATTTGACAGCCCGTATCGGATCGGAATCCACGCAATGCCAGCGCGTGACGTTGTCCGTGCTTGGCAGGTTGATAGTCGAAATTGGCGATGGGCGAGTAGCAAATTAAAAAAATGCTGCTAGTTCTACAACCCATGATTGCACCCCCACCCCTGCTCCTCCCTCTTTGCTGACATTGCAGTTGAGGCCAATGGGATATGTCTGAGGAAAAGGTTCAAGGTGAGTGAATCATTTTCGTCAACGAATCGTCCTTTTTACTGAACTAATATAAAATATTGCCATGAAAAGATTTCTGGTGAGAAAATATTTCTGGCAGCGCTGAGGAGCAGTGCTGCTGCTTCAGCATCGCAACTCCCTTCGACATACGACATTTGGCAGCAATGGCGCAGCGTGCTGATCACGGGGCGAGTGCAAAGGAGTGAGATGGTCCGGTCATTATTGTTGGATTCGATTTTTTGCAATTCAAATCTTGATCCCACCGAATTCTCTCATTTGTCCCACTCCCCATCTAAGTGCGTGACATTGTCCGCTCTTGACATTTGGAAAAAGGTGAGAAATGAAATGTAAAAAATTCTCGCTCTCGCTCTGCAATCCATCGAGCCAACGTCCCCCCCTCTTATACTCCCCCCAGATAAGATTCCCTTCACGGAGGTACCAATGAGGATATGTTTCCAGTTTTATGTGGCCAGGAGGGCTGTAGTTTCCCGCACACCTCCTCCCGGGCCCTGTTGTGGTGACCACGGCATTAGCTCCACCTACCATTAATACCCCCTTGATTTATTGGCTTGGGGGTGTATGGCCTCCAGCGCTAGCACGAGGGTAAAAGGAGTTTTTCTTGAGTTTGGTACTGTTTTAGGGCAGCAAAGCATTTGTTTGCCCACGTCGTTGATGTGGGTTTGCTCGGGATATGAGGCCGTTGTGGCTTCCCCTCCTGCCAATGATCTGCTTGTGAGATAAGGTTTTGGGAACATGGAAACTCCAATGCGAGCTCGTCGGCCCCAGCAGGAAGGACCCCGCCCATGGGCAGGGAAGAAACACCATTGTCCCCCGCTCATTACGTTCAATGCGTCACTTAGGATTTGAGGTGGCAGGCGTTCATACTACCAAATGGGTTGATACCATAGTCAATAAAATTAGAGCATCTGCCTTTAGTTTATGCATTATGTGGCACAAATTTAGCATCTACCTTATGCCTAATAGCTCCAAAATGTACATATACCGAGCCTATTATCAAAAGTAATCACTAAGTAATTACTCTTCGTTACTTTCTATTACTCTGGAAGACAGGATCATCAGT